>CAIGRF010054618.1:0-32018 GCA_903798235.1 Fraxinus ornus
ATTGGCGATTACCGACATATATCTCAATGAATGCATTACCATCTTTTAAGTATTCAACTAATGTACATTAATTTATATTCATTTATTTCATTTCTCCATCACAGAGTGCCAACTTCCATCATTTTAACAGATAATATTTTAAAAATATATATATTTGGGGGGCAGCCCCCTGTGGGCCCCCACGATCCGTGTCCGTGCAGCTAGGACATTTTTTTTTCCATTTTATATGGGTTTATATAGTAGATTATTGTTAGCACCTTTGAAAAAAAAATGTCCTCGTTGCACGAACACGCACGTAGACCATGTCCGCGCAGCGCGGACATTTTTTTTTTAGTAGTGATAACAATTAAGATGTTTACATTCATCATGAATTAAACAACATTTCGAAAAATTGTCCTATTCGATAATCTCCGAGCTCATATGACAGTCATTTTCTTTTGGCTATTTTATATTGTAGTGATTCTAAATATATGGGTTTATATACGAGAAGAAAGAATAATTCGGGAATAAATACCTAACTATTCAAAGTCTAATACAACATCATGTTTATAGCAGATGGGGAAAAAATGATGTATAAAACGTACAAAATTGGAGAACTAAATGTGTGAAAACTGAGAAAATAAACAACATCTCTTTGATTAATATTGCATCTACAGTAACCACAAAGTGGCCTTTTTATATAGCAATGCGGACACGGTTGAGATTTTCAACATTAACTAACAGTTTTGCGATGGGACTGTTAAAAAAATGAAAAAAAAGTCTGCGCTACGCGGATAGCATACACAATCCGAGTCCGCGCATTGCGAACAATTTTTTGCGGACACGTGTCCGTGCTGTAGAGAATTTGGACGAAACATGATGAAAACATCTAAATAATTCTTGACATTGTGCAACATGGACGTCAATGCGGACACGATTGAGATTTTCGACCATAATAATCAGTTTTGCTATGGGTTTATATAGAAGATTATTGTTAGCACCGTTAAAAAAAGTATGCGCTACGAAGATAGCGGACACTGTCCATGTCTGCGTTGCACTCTTTTTTTTGTCCTTTTTGCTACGGGTTTATATAGTAGATTCTTTTTAGTAATGTTTAAAAAAAAGTCAGTGTTGCGGAGAATTTGGACGAAACGTGATGAAAACATTAAAAATAATTCTTAACATCGCGCAACGTAGACACCGTGTCCACACTGCGCGGACATGGTTGAGATTTTCGACATTAATAATCAATTTTACTATGGGTTTAAATAGTAGATTATTATTAGCACTATTAAAAAAAAAAAAAAAAGAACCGCGTTGCGCGAATTGCGAACACGATCAGTGTTAATGCAGCAGGGACAATTTTTTTTTTTTCTTTTCATATGGATTTATATAGTAGATTATTGCTAGCACTGTTGTAAAAGAAAAAGTCTACGCTGCGCGACACGGTGTCTGTGCGTGTTCGCGCAGCGCACACATTTTTTTAGCAATGCTAACAGTTAAGATGTTTGAATTTATCATGAATTAAACAATATTTCGAAAAGTTGTCCTATCCGATAATCTTCGAGCTCACGTGACAGTCATTTTGTTTTGGCTCTTTTATATTGTAGTGGTTTTAAATATATAGGTTTATAAACGAGAAGAAAGAATAATGCGGGAATAAATAACTAACTATTCAAAGTCTAATACACCGTCGTTTTTATAGCATATGGGGAAAATGATGTATAAAACGTACAAAACTGAAGGACCGAAAGTGTGAAAACTGGGAAAATGAACAGCAACATCTCATGGCTACTATTGCATCTACAGTAACCACAAAGTGCCATTTTTATATAGCAGTGCGGAAACGGTTTAGATTTTCGACATCAATAATTACTTTTGCTCTGGGACTGTTAAAAAAAACGTCCACGCAGCACGAACATTTATTTCCTTTTTCCTTTTTTTTTTTCTTTTTGTTATGGGTTTATATAGTAGATTATTGTTAGCACTATAAAAAAAAACAAATTCCATGCTGAGCAGACATATGTCCTTGCTACGGAGAATTTGGATGAAACTTGATGAAAACATCAAAAAATAATTCTTGACATCGTTCATTGTTTGGTGACACGATTGAGATTTTTGACATCAATAATCTGGGTTTATATAGTAGATTATTTTAGCACTACTAAAAAAGAGTCTGCGCTGCGCGGATATTTTTTTTTCCTTTTTGCTATAGGTTTATATAGTAGATTATTCTTAGCATTGTTAAAAAAAAGTCCGTGCTGCAGAGAACTTGGACGAAACGTGATGAAAACATCTAAATAATTCTTGACATCGCGTAACATGGACACCGTATCTGCATTGCGCGGACGCGGTTGAGATTTTCGACATTAATAGTCAGTTTTGCGATGGGTTTATATAGTAGAATATTGTTAGTACTGTTAAAAAAAGGTCTTCGTTGTGAGGCTAGTGGACACGATTTGTGTCAACGTAGCCCGGAATATTTTTTTCTTTTTTCTCTTTTTTTTTTTTCCTTTTTTCTATGGGTTTATATAGTAGATTCTTTTAAGCAATGTTAAAAAATAAAAACCGCGCCGCGAGGATAGTGGACACGATCCATGTCCGCGTAGCGCAGACATTTTATTTCCTTTTTTATTTTTTTGTCCTTTTTTCTATGGCTTTATATAGTAGATTCTTTTTAGCAATGTTGAAAACAAATCCGTGGTGCGGAGAATTTGGACGAAACGTAATGAAAACATCAAAAAATAATTTTTGACATCGCACAACTTTGACACCGTGTCCGTACTGCGCGGACACGGCTTCAACATTAATAATAAATTTTTCTATGGGTTTATATTGTAGATTATTCTCAACACTGTTAAAAAAAAGTCTGCGCTGCGAGGATAGCGGACACGACTTGTGTTCGCGTAGCGCGGTCATTTTTTTTTCCTTTTTGCTATGGGTTTATACAGTAGATTCTATTTAGCAATGTTAAAAAAAATTCGTGTTGCGGAGAATTTGGACGAAACGTGATAAAAGCATCAAAAAAAAATTCTTGACATAGCGCAAAGTGGATACCGTGTTCGCACTGCGCGGACACGGTTAAGATTTTTGACATTAATAATATGTTTTGATTTGGTTCATATACTAGATTATTGTTACCACTATTAAAAAAAAGTCTTCGCTGCGAGGATCGCGAACATGATCCGTGTCTACGTAGCGCAGACATTTTTTTTCTTTTTTATTCCTTTTTGCTACTAGTTTATATAGTAGATTCTTTTTAGCAATGTTAAAAAAAGTTCGTATTGCGGAGAATTTGGACGAAACGTGATGAAAACGTCACAAAATAATTCTTGACATCTCGTAGAGTGGATACCGTAACCGCACTGCGTGGACACGATTAAGATTTTTGACATTAATAATCTGTTTTGCTATGGTTCATATAGTATATTTTTGTTAGCACTGTTTAAAAAATAGTGTGCACTGCGAGGATAGAGGACACGATCCATGTCTGCGTAGCGCGGATTTTTTTTTTCTATTTTTTGTCCTTTTTTCGATGGGTTTATATTGGACATTCTTTATAGCAATGTTAAAAAAAGTCTGTGTTGCAGAGAATTCGGACAAAACGTGATGAAAACATCAAAAAATAATTCTTGATATTGTGCAACGTCTACACCATGTCCGCACTGCGCGGACGCTGTTGAGATTTTCTACATTAATAATTAGTTTTGCTATGGGTTTATATAATAGATTATTGTTGGCACTGTTAAAAAAAAGTTTGCATTGCGAGGATAGCGGACACAATCCGTATCCGCATAGCACAGTCATTTTATTTCTTCTTTTTTTCCCCTTTTTTCTATGGGTTTATATAGTAGATTCTATTTAGAAATGTTAAAAAAAGTTCGTGTTACGGAGAATTTGGACGAAACGTGATGAAAACATCAAAAATAATTCTTGACATCGCGCAACTCGAACGTGGTTATGTTTTTTTGACATTAAAAATCTGTTTGCTATGGTTTATATAGTAGATTATTGTTAGCGCTCTTAAAAAAAAAGTCTTCGCTGTGAAGATAGCGGACACGATTCGTGTCTGCGTAGCGTGGACATTTTTTTTCTTTTTTTTTTTTTTCCCTTTTTGCTACGGGTTTGTATAGTAGATTCTTTTTGGCAATGTTAAAAAAAGATCGTGTTGCGAAGAATTTGGACAAAACAAGATAAAATCATCAAAAAATAATTCTTGACATCACGTAACGTGCGTCCGCACAGTGCGGACACGGTTGGGATGTTCAACATTAATCATCAATTTTTCTATGGGTTTATAAAGTAGATTATTGTTAGCACTGTTAAAAAAAAGTCTTTACTACGAGGATAGCGGACACGATCCGTGTTCGCATAGCGCGACCTTTTTTTTTCCTTTTCCCTATGGATTTATATAGTAGATTGTTTTTAGAAATGTCAAAAAAAAAAAGTTCGTATTGTGGAGAATTTGGACGAAACATGACGAAAACATCAAAAAATAATTCTTGACGTCGCGCAATGTGGACACCGAGTCCGCATTGCGCAGACATTGTCGAGATTTTCGACATTAATCATCAATTTTTTTATGGGTTTATCTAGAATATTATTATTACACATTAAAAAAAAGTCTGTGCACAAGGTTAGCGGACACGATCCGTGTCTGTGTAGCGCGGACATTTTTTTCCCTTTTTCTTCTTTTTTCCTTTTTCCTATGGGTTTGCATTGTAGATTCTTTTTAGTAATGTTAAAAAAAAAAAAGTCCGTGTTGCGGAGAATTTGGACGAAACGTGATGAAAACATCAAAAAATAATTCTTTGACATCGCGCAACGTGGAAATTCGACATTAATAATTAGTTTTTCTGTGTGTTTCTATAGCATATTATTGTTAGCACAGTTAAAAAAAAATCTATGCTGCTCAGACAGCAAACACGATCCGTGTTCGCACAGCGCAGACATTTTTTTTCTTTTTATATGGGTTTACACAGTAGATTATTGTTAGCACTGTTGAAAAAAAAGTTCGCACTGTGCGGAATTTTTTTTAACAGTGCCAAAAATTTAGATGTTTCAATTCATCATGGATTATACAATATTTCTAAAGGTTGTCCTGATCGATAATCTCCGAGCATACGTGACAGTCATTTTCTTTTGCCTCTTTTATATTGTAGTGATTTTAAATATATAGGTTTATAAACAAGAAGAAAGAATAAAGCAAGAACAAATACCTAACTATTCAACGTCCAATACAACGTCGTTTTTGTAGCAGATCGGGAAAAAAAAAGTTGTATGAAACGTATAAAACTGGAGGAACGAATGTGTTAAATATGAACATTATCTCTTTGTTACTATTGCATCTACAGTAACCGCATAGTGCCATTTTTATACAGCAATTCTGACAAGGTTCGTGTTCGCAAAGCGCGGACATTTTTTTTTCTTTTTTTCGTTTTCATTTTGCTATGGGTTTATATAGTAGATTATTTTTTTTCGTTTACATGGGTTTATTAGTAGATTAATTTCAGCACCGTTGGAAAAAAAAATGTCCGCGCTGTGCGGACACGCACGGAGACCTTCAGCATCGTTGGAAAAAAAAATGTCCGCGCTGTGCGGACACGCACGGAGACCATGTCCGCACAGCGCAAACACTTTTTTTTAGCAGTGCTAAAAATTAAGATGTTTACATTCATCATGAATTAAGCAATATTTCAAAAAGTTGTCCTATTCAATAATCTCCGAGCTCACGTGACAGTCATTTTCTTTTGGCTCTTTTATAATGCAGTTATTCTAAATATATGGATTTATAAACGAGAAGAATGAATAATACGGGAACAAATACCTAACTATTCTAAGGCTAATACGACGTCGTTTTTATAGAAGATGGGAAAAATGATGTATAGAACGTATAAAACTAGAGGACTAAATGTGTGAAATATGGAAAAATATACTGCAACATCTCTTTGGTTACTATTGCATATACAGTAACCACGAAGTGCCCTTTTAAATAGCACTGTGAACACGGTTAAGATTTTCAACATTTACAATATTGCGCTGCTAGGATAGAGGACACGATCCATTTCCTTTTTTCTATTTTTTTCCTTTTTGCTATAGGTTTATATAGTAAATTATTGTTAGCGGTGTTAAAAAAAAGTCTGTGCTGCACGGACATGTGTCCATACTCTGGAGAATTTAGACGAAACATGATGAAAACATCACTAAATAATTCTTGACATCGCTCAACGTTTGCGAACACCGTTAAGATTTTTGACATTAACAATCAGTTTTTTTATGGGTTTATATAGTAGATTATTTTAGCACTGTTAAAAAAAGTCTGCGCTGCGCTGGTAGTTGACACGATCCGTGCTGCGGAGAATTTGGACGAAACGTGATGAAACCATCTAAATAATTATTGACATCGCGCAACGCGGACTGCGCGAACACGGTTGAGATTTTCGACATTAATCGTCAGTTTTTCTGTGGATATATATAGTAGATTATTGTTAGCACCGTTAAAAAAATAGTCTGCGCTGCGAGGATAGCGAACACAATCCATGTCCGCGTAGCGCGAACAATTCTTTTTTCTTTTTTCTATTTTTGTCCTTTTTTCTATGGGTTTATATTGTAGATTCTTTTTAGCAATGTTAAAAAAATGTTCGTGTTACGATGAATTTGGACGAAACATGATGAAAACAAAAAGAATAGTTCTTAACATCACGCAACGTGGACACAGTGCGGACATGATTGAGATTTTCAACATTAATAATCAGTTTTGCTATGGGTTTATATAGTAGATTATTGTTAGCACTGTGAAAAAAAAAAAGACTGCGCCGCTAGGATAGCAGACACGATCCATATCCGCGTAGCACGGACATTTTATTTTCTTTTTGTCATTTTTCCTATGGGTTTATATAGTAGATTCTTTTTAGTAATGTTAAAAACAAGTCTGTGGCGCGGAGAATTTGGATGAAACGTGATGAAAACATCAAAAAATAATTCTTGACCTTGCACAACGTGGACACAGCTTCGACATCAATAATCAATTTTGCTATGGGTTTATACAATTGATTATTGTCAACACTGTTAAAAAAAAAAGTCTGCACTGCAAGGAGAGCGGACACGATCCATGTTCGCGTAGCGCAGTCATTTTTTTTTCTTTTTTCTTTTTTTTTTCCTTTTTGCTATGGGTTTATATAGTAGATTCTATTTAGCAATGTTAAAAAAAATTTATTTTGCGAAGAATTTCGACGAAACGTGATTAAAACATGAAAAAATAATTCTTGACATCTCGCAAAGTGGATACCATGTCCGCACTATGCGGACATGATTAAGATTTTTGACATTAATAATCTGTTTTGCTATAGTTCATACAGTAGATTATTATTAGCACTATTAAAAAAAGTTTTTGCTACGGGGATAGCGAACACGATCCGTGTCCGCGTAACGCGGACATTTTTTTTCCCTTTTTTTCCTTTTTTACTACGGATTTATATAGTAGATTCTTTTTAGCAATGATAAAAAAAATTTCGTGTTACGGAGAATTTGGACGAAACGTGATGAAAACATCAAAAAATAATTCTTGACATCGCGCGGTTCAGATTTTCGACATTAATTATCAGTTTTGCTATGGGTTTATATAGTAGATTCTTCTTAGTAATGTCAAAAAAAAGTTCGTGTTGCGGAGAATTTGGACGAAACATGATGAAAACATCAAATAATAATTCTTGAAATCGCGCAACGTGGACACCGTGTCCGCACTGCGCAGACACGGTTGAGATTTTCGACATTAATCATCAGTTTTGCTATGGGTTTATATAGTAGATTATTGTTAGCACAGTTAAAAAAAAAAGTCTGCGTTGCGAGGGTAGCTGGCACGATCCGTGTTTGCGTACCGCGGGCTTTTTTTTCCTTTTTCCCTTTTTTCCCTTTTTCCTATGGATTTATATAATAGATTCTTTTCAGCAATGTTAAAAAAAGGTCCTTGTTGCGGAGCATTTGGACGAAACGTAATGAAAACATCAAAAAATAATTCTTGACATCGTGAACGTGGCAGGTTGTGATTTTTTACATTAATAATCAGTTTTTCTATCGGTTTATATAGTAGATTAATGCTAGCACTGTTAAAAAAAAATCTGTACTGCGAAGATAGCGGACACGATCCGTGTGTGCGTAGCACGATCATTTTTTTTCTTTTTTTCCCTCTTTGCTATGGGTTTATATAGTATATTCTTTTTAGCAATGTTAAAAAAAGTCAGTGTTACGAAGAATTTGGATGAAACGTGATGAAAACATCAGAAAATAATTGTTGACATTGCACAACGTGGACATCGTGTCCGCACTATGCGGACACGGTTGAGATTTTAGTCATTAATATTTAGTTTTGCTATGGGTTTATATAGTAGATTAATGCTAACGCTGTTAAAAAAAAGTCCGCGCACACAATCCGTGTCTACGTACCGCGGTCATTTTTTTTTTTCCATTTTGCAACGGGTTTATATATTAGATTCTATTTAGAAATGTCAAAAAATTAGTGTTGGGGAGAATCTGGATGAAACGTGAAGAACACATAAAAAATAATTCTTGACATCGCGCAACGTGGACACCGTGTTCGCATCGCGCGGACACGGTTAAGATTTTTGACATTAATAATTTGTTTCACTATGGTTATATAGTATATTAACGTTAGCATTGTTCAAAAAAAGTCTTCGCTGCGAGGATAGTGGGCATGATCTGTGTCCGCGTAGCGCGGACAATTTTTTTTCTTTTTTTTTTCCTTTTTGCTATTAGTTGATATACTAGATTCTTTTTAGCAATGTTAAAAAAAAGTTTGTGTTGCGGGGAATTTGGACGAAACGTGATGAAAACATCAAAAAATAATTCTTGACGTCGCGCAACGTGTGTCCTCACTGCGCGGACACGATTGAGATTTTCGACATTAATCATCAGTTTTTCTATGGTTTTATATAGTAGTTTATTATTAGCACAGCTAAAAAGATTCTTGCTGTTAGGATAGTGGACACGATCCGTGTCCGCGAAGCGCGAAATTTTTTTTCCTTTTCTTTTTTTGTTTCCTTTTTCTATGGGTTTATATAGTAGATTCTTTTTAGCAATGTCAAAAAAAAAGTTCGTGTTGCGGAGAATTTGGACAAAACCTGATGAAAACATCAAAAAATAATTCTTGACATCGGGCAACGTAGACATCGTGTCTGCAATTTGCAGACACACTTGAGATTTTCGACATTAATCATCAGTTTTGCTATGCATTTATATAGTAGATTATTGTTAGCAATGTTAAAAAAAATCTGCGCTGTGCATACAACGGACACAATCCGTGTCCGCGTAGTGCGGCCATTGTTTTTCTTTTTATATAGGTTTATATAGTAGATTATTGTTAGCAATTATGAAAAAAAAGTCCGAGCTGTGCGGACATTTTTTTAACAGTGCTAATCAAGATGTTTCATTTCATCATGGATTATCCAATATTTCATAAGGTTGTCCTATTCGATAAACAAGAAGAAAGAATAATGCGGGAACAAATACCTAACTATTCAACGTCTAATACAACGTCGTTTTTATAGCAGATCGGGAAAAAAAGATGTATAAAACATATAAAAATGGAGGAACGAATGTGTGAAAATTGGGGAAATGAACATTATCTCTTTGGTTACTATTGCATCTACAGTAACTGCAAAGTGCCATTTTTTCTATGGGTTTATATAGTAGATTCTTTTTAGCAATGTTAAAAAAAAGTCCGTGTAGCTGAGAATTTGGACGAAACGTGATGAAAACATCAAAAAATAATTCTTGACATCGCTCAACGAGGACACTGTGTCCGCACCAAGCGGACACTGTTGAGATTTTTGACATTAATAATCAGTTTTGCTATGGGTTTATATAGTAGATTATTGTTGGCAAGGTTAAAAAAAAAGTCTGCAATGCGAGGATAGCGGACACGATCCGTGTCCGCGTAGCTCGGTCATTTTTTTTCTTCTTTCTTTTTTTTTTTCCTTTTTTCTATGGGTTTATATAGCAGATTCTATTTAGAAATGTTAAAAAAAAAAATTTCGTGTTGCAGAGAATTTGGACGAAACATGATGAAAACATCAAAGTAATTCTTGACATCGTGCAACACGGACACGGTTAATATTCTTGACATCAATAATTTGTTTTGCTATGATTTATATATTAGATTATTGTTAGCACTGTTAAAAAAAAAGTCTTTCCTGCGAGGATAGCCGACACGATCCGTATATGCATAGCGTGGACATTTTTTTCCCTTTTTGCTATAGGTTTATATAGTAGGTTTTTTTTGGCAATGTTAACAAAAAGTTCGTGTTGCAGAGAATATGGACAAAACGTGATGAAAACATCAAAAAATAATTCTTTACATCACGTAACGGCGTCCGCACTGCACGGACACTGTTGAGATGTTCAACATTAATCATCAGTTTAGCTATAGGTTTATATAATAGATCATTGTTACCACTGTTAAAAAAAGTCTTTGCTATGAGGATAGCATACATGATCCGTGTCCGTGTAGTGCGAATTTTTTTTCTCTTTATTTCCTTTTTGCTTTGGGTTTATATAATAGATTCCTTTTAGAAATGTTCGTGTTGTGGAGAATTTGGACGAAACATGATGAAAACATCGAAAAATAATTCTTGACATTGTGCAATGTGGACACCGTGTCAGCACTACGCAGACATAATTGAGACTTTCGACATTAATCATCAGCTTTGCTATTGGTTTTTATAGTTGATTATTGTTAGCACAGTTAAAAAAGAGTCTGCGCGGGTAGCGGACACGATCCATGTCTAAGTAGCGCGGCCATTTTTCTTTTTTTTTTTCCTTTTTTCTTCTTTTTTCCTTTTTCCTATAGGTTTATATTGTAGATTCTTTTTAGTAATATTTAAAAAAAAAAGTCCGTGTTGCAGAGAATTTGGACGAAACGTGATGAAAACATTAAAAATTAATTCTTTGACATCGTGCAACGTGGACATTCGGCATTAATAATCAGTTTTGCTATGGGTTTATATAGCATATTATTGCTAGCACTGTTAAAAAAAATATGTGTTGCTCAAACATCGATTTTTTCTTTTCATATGGGTTTATATAGTAGATTTTAGTTAGCACTGTTGACAAAAAAAGTCTGCGTTGTGCGGACATTTTTTTTAACAGTGCTACAAATTAAGATGTTTCAATTCATCATGGATTATGCAATATTTTGAAAGGTTGTCCTATTCGATAATCTCCGAGCATACATGACAGTCATTTTCTTCTGGCTCTTTTATATTGTAGTGATTCTAAATATATGGGTTTATAAACAAGGAGAACGAATAATGCAGGAACAAATACCTGACTATTCAATGTCTAATACAACGTCATTTTTATAGCAGATTGAAAAAAAAAAGATGTATAAAACATATAAAACTGGAGGAATGAATGTGTGAAAATTGGGGAAATGAACATTATCTCTTTGGTTGCTATTGCATCCACAGTAACTGCAAAGTGCCATTTTTATATAGCAGTTCGGACAAGGTCCGTGTCCGCGTAGTGCGGACATTTTTTCTTTTTTTTTTTCTTTTTGTTATGGGTTTACATAGTAGATTAATTATCGTTAGAACTGTCCGTGCTACGGAGAATTTGGACGAAACGTGATGAAAACATCAACTGATAATTCTTGACATCGCGCAACGTGTACGGACACGGCTGAGATTGTCGACATTAATAACCCATTTTGCTATGGGTTTATATAGTAGATTATTGTTAGCACTATTAAAAAAAAGTCTTGCGCTGCACAAACTACGGACACAATCCGTGTTCATGCGGCTGGGAATTTTTTTTTTTCCATTTTATATGGGTTTATTTAGTAGATTATTGTTAGCACTGTTGAAAAAAAAATTCCACGCAGTGCAAACACTTTTTTTTAAGCAGGGCTAACAATTAAGATGTTTACATTTATCATGAATTAAACAAGCTCACGTGACAATCATTTTCTTTTGGCTCTTTTATATTGTAGTGATTCTAAATATAATGGTTTACAAATGAGAAGATTGAATAATGCGGGAATAAATACATAACTAATCAAAGTCTAATACTACGTCATTTTATTGAAGATGGGGGGAAAATGATGTATAAAACGTATAAAACTGGAGGGCTGAATGTGTGAAAACTGGGAAAATGAACAGCAACGTCTCATTGGTTACTATTGCATCTACAGTAACCACGAAGTGCCCTTATTATATAGCAGGGCAGACACGACTAAGATTTTCAACATTGACAATTAGTATTGCTATGTGACTGTAAAAAAAAGTTCGCACTGCTCAGATAGCGAACACGATCTGTGTCCGCGCAACACAGACTTTTTTTTTTTCTTCTTTTTGCTATGGGTTTATTTATTAGATTATTGTAAGCACAAAAGTCTACGCACGTGGACACGTGTCTGTGCTGCGAAGAATTTGGACGAAACATGATGAAAACATCTAAAAATAATTATTGACATCGCGCAGTGTGGACATTATGTTCGCACAGCGAGGGCATGTTTGAGATTTTCGACATCAATAATCAGATAGCGCGGACATGTCCGCGTAGCGCGGACGTTTATTTTTCTTTTTATTTTTTTTTTCCTTTTTGCTATGGGTTTATATAGTAGATTCTTTTTAGCAATGTTAAAAAAAGGTCTTGTTGCGGAGAATTTGGACGAAACGTGATGAGAACTCAAAAAATAATTCAGTTTTGCTATGCGTTTATATAGCAGATTATTGTTAGCACTATTAAAAATAGTCTGCGATGCGCAGACAGCGGAGATGATCCATGTCCACGTAGCGCGGACATTTCTTTCTTTTTTTTTCTTTTTATATGTGTTTATATAATAGATTATTGTAAGCGTTGCTGAAAAAGGTGTCCGCGCTACGCGGACACGCACGGACACCGTGTCCGCGCAACGTGAACATTTATTTTTTAGCAGTGTTAATAGTTAGGATATTTACATTTATCATGAATTAAACAATATTTTGAAAAGTTTTCCTATTCATCTCCGAGCTCACATGACAGTCCTTTTCTTTTGGCTCTTTTATATGCTAGTGATTCTAAATAGAAGGGTTTATAAACGAGAGGGAAGAATAATGCGGGAATATATACCTAACTATTCAAAGTCTAATACGACGTCATTTTAATAGCAGATGGCGAAAAAGAGATGTATAAAACGTATAAAACTGGAGGACTGAATGTGTGAAGACTGGGAAAATGAACAACAACATCTCATTGGTTACTATTACATCTATAGTAACCACAAAGTACCTTTTCATATAGCTATGTGGGCACAGTTGAGATTTTCAACATTTATAATCAGTTTTATTTTCGGACAGCTAAAAAAAGTCCACACTGCTCTGAAAGCAAACACGATATGTGTCTGCGCAACACAGACTTTTTTTCCTTTTTTCTTTTTTCTGTGGGTTTACGTAGTAGATTATTGTTAGCATTGTTATAAAAAAGTGTTCCTCAAACAGCGGACACGATCCATGTCCGCGCAGCGCGGACATTTTTTTCTTTTCATATGGGTTTATATAGTATATTATTGTTAGCACCGTTGAAAAAAATAGTCCGCGTTGTGCGGACATTTTTTTAACAGTGCTAAAAATTAAGATGTTCAATTTATCATGGATTATACAATATTTCGAAAGCTTGTCCTATTCAATAATCTCCGAGCATATATGACAGTCATTTTCTTTTGGCTCTTTTATATTTTAATGATTCTAAATATGGGTTTATAAACAAGAAGAAAGAATAATGCGGGAATAAATACGTAACTATTCAACGTCTAATACAACGTCGTTTTTATAGCAGATCGGAAAAAAAAATGTATAAAACATATAAAACTGGAGGAACGAATGTGTGAAAATTGGGGAAATGAACATTATTTCTTTGGTTACTATTGCATCTACAGTAACCACAAAGTGCCATTTTTATATAGTAGTTCAAACAAGGTACGTGTCCGCGCAGTGCATACATTTTTTTTTCTTTTTTGCTATGGCTTTATATGGTAGATTATTGTTTGAACTGTTTAAAAAAAAAAGTCCGTGCTGCAGAGAATTTGGACGAAACGTGATGAAAACATCAACTAATAATTCTTGACATCGCGCAACGTGTGCGGACACGGTTGAGATTTTTGACATTAATAATCCATTTTGCTATAGATTTATACAGTAGATTATTGTTAGCACTTTTAAAAAAAGTCTCGCATTGCGCAAACTACGGACACGATCGGTGTCCGTGTAGCTGTGAATTTTTTTTTCTTTCTTTCTTACATTTTATATGGGTTTATATAGTAGATTATTGTTAGCATTGTTGAAAAAACAAATTCCGCGCAGCGTGGATACATTTTTTTAACAGTGCTAACAATTAAGATGTTCACATTCATCATGCAATATTTCGAAAAGTTCTCCTATTTTATAATCTCCGAGCTCACGTGACAGTCATTTTCTTTTGGCTCTTTTTATATTGAAGTGATTCTAAATATATTGGTTTATAAACGAGAAGAATGAATAATGCAGGAATAAATACCTAACTAATCAAAGTTTGATACGACATCGTTTTTATTGAAGATTGGGGAAAAATGATGTATAAAACGTATAAAACTGGAGGATTGAATGTGTGAAAACAGGGAAAATGAACATCAACGTCTCATTGGTTACTACTGCATCTACAGTAACCACGAAGTACCCTTTTTATATAGGAGTGCGGATACAGTTAAGATTTTCAACATTTACAATCAGTATTGCTATGGGACTGTTAAAAAAAAGTTCGCAATGCTCAGATAGTGAACTCGATCTGTGTCCGCGCATCACGGACTTTTTTTTCTTTTTGCTATGGGTTTATATATTAGATTATTGCAAGCACTCTTAAAAAAAAGTCCGCGCTGTGAGACCACGTGTCTATGCCACGAAGAATTTGGATGAAACGTGATGAAAACATCTAAAAATAATTCTTGACATCGCGCAATGTGGACTTCGTGTTCGCACAGCGAGGACTCGATTGAGATTTTCGACATCAATAATCAGATATATTGTTAGCACTGTAAAGTCTGCATTGTCGTGTCCGCATAGCGCGGATGTTTATTTTTCTTTTTTTTTTTTTTCCTTTTTGCTATAAGTTTATATAGAAGATTCTTTTTAGCAATGTTAAAAAAAGGTCTTGTTGTGAAGAATTTGGACAAAACGTGATGAAAACATCAAAAAATAATTCTTCCCATCGCACAACGTGGACACCATGTCCGCACTGAGGGGACACGGTTGAGATTTTCAGTTAATAATCAGTCTTGCAATGGGTTTATATAGTAAATTATTGTTAGCACTGTTCAAAAGAAAGTATGCTCTGCGAGGATAGCGGACATGATCCGTGTCCGCGTAGCGTGAACATTTTTTTCTTTTTTTTTTTCCTTTTTGCTATGGGTTTATATAGTAGATTCTTGTCAGCAATGTGAAAAAAAAAGTCTGTGTTGAGGAGAATTTGGACAAAACGTGATGAAAATATCAACAAATAATTCTTGACATCGCGCAACGTAGATACCGTGTCCGCACTACGCGGACATCGTGTGCACATTACGTGAACATGATTGAGATTTTCGACATTAATAATCAGTTTTACTATGGGTTTATATAGCATATTATTGTTAGCACTATTAAAAAAGTATACGATGCGCAGATAGAGGAGATGATCCGTGTCCGCACAACGTGGACATTTCTTTCTTTTTTTTTTTTTTTATATGGGTTTATATAGTAGATTATTGTTAGAACTGTTGAAAAAAAATTCACATTGCGCGGACACAATGTCCGTGCGTGATCGCGCAGCGCGGACATTTTTTTAACAGTTCTAACAATTTAGATTATTCAATTCAGCGTGGATTAAACAATATTTCGAAAGGTTGTCCTATTCGATAATCGTCAAGCATATGTGACAATCATTTTCTTTTGACTCTTATATTGTAGTGATTCTAAATATATTGGTTTATAAACGAGAGGAAAGAATAATGCGGGAATAAATACCAAACTATTCAAAGTCTAATACGACGTCGTTTTTACAACGGAAACGATTCGTGTCCGCGCAGCGCAGACATTTTTTTTCCTTTTTCCTTTTTTTTTTTTCTTTTTGCTATAGGTTTTTATAGTAGATAATTGTTAGCACAGCTAAAAAAAAGTTCGTGCTGCAGAGAATTTGGACTCAACTTGATGAAAACATTTAAAAATAATTCATGACATAGCGCTACATGGACACGATTGAGATTTTCGATATTAATAATTAGTTTTGCAATAGGTTTATATAGTAGATTATTGTTAGCGTTGTAAAAAAAAAAGTCCGTACTACTGGGACATTTTTTTTAACAATGCTAGCAATTAAGATATTTCAATTCATCATGGATTAAACAATATTTCGAAAGATTGTCCTATTTGATAATCTCCAAGCATATGTGACAGTCATTTTCTTTTGGCTCTTTTCTATTGTAATGATTCTAAATATATGGGTTTATAAACGTGAAGAAAGAATAATGCGGGAATAAATACCTAACTATTCAATGTCTAATACAATCTCGCTTTTATAGCAGATCGCAAAAAAAAAAAATGATGTATAAAACATATAAAACTGGAGGAACGAATGTGTGAAAACGGGGAAAATGAACAGTAACATCTCGTTGGTTACTATTGCATCTACAGTAACCACAAAGCACTCTTTTTATATAGATGTGCGGACAATGTTGAGATTTTCGACATTAATAATCAGTTTTCCTATTAGACGGTTAAAAAAAGTCTGCACTGACTTTTTCTTTTTCCTTTTTCCTTTTTCCTTTCTTTTTTTTTCTTTTTTCTATGGGTTTATATAGTAAATTATTGTTAGCGCCGTTAAAAAAATGTCCGTGCTGCGGAGAATTTGGATGAAACGTGATGAAAACATCAAACAATAATTCTTGCCATCGTGCAACGTGGACACCGTGTCCGCACTGCGCGGACACAATTGAGACTTTCCATTAATAATCCATTTTGCTATGGGTTTATATAGTAGATTATTTTAGCATTGTTAAAAAAAAAGTCCGCATTGTGCGACAACGAACACGATCTGTGCTCACGTGACACTCATTTTCTTTTGGCTCTATTATATTGTAGTGATTCAAAATATATGAGTTTAGGGTTTAGGGGAAAGAAAGAATAATGCAGGAATAAATACCTAACTATTCAAAGTCTAATACGACATCATTTTTTACAGCCGACACTATCTAGGTCTACGCAGCGTGTTCATTTTTTTTTTCCTTTTTTCTCTTGTTTTCTTTTTGCTATGGGTTTAAATAGTATATTATTGTTAGCACTGTTGAAAAAAATATATGTTGTGCGGACACATGTCCGTGGTGCGGAGAATTTGGACGAAACGTGATGAAAACATATAAAAATAATTCTTGACATGTGCGACGTGGACACCATGTCCACACTACGCGGACACGGTTGAGATTCTCAATATTAATAATTAGTTTTGCTATGAGTTTATATAGAAGATTATTGTTAGCACTGTTGGGAAAAAAAGTTTGCGCTGCGCGGACACAGTGTCCGTGCATGTACGCGGATATTATTTTTTAACAATGCTAAAACTTAAGATGTTTCAATTCATCATGAATTAAACAATATTTCGTAATGTTGTCCTATTCCATAATCTTTGAGCTCATGTGAAAGTCATTTTCTTTTGGCTCTTTTATATTGTAGTGATTCTAAATATATCCGTTTATAAACGAGAAGGAAGATTAATGTGGGAATAAATACCTAACTATTCAAAATCTAATATGACGTCGTTCTTATAGCATATTGGAAAAAATGATGTATAAAATGTATGAAAATTGGGAAAATGAACAGTAACATCTCATTGGTAACTATTGCATCTACGACAACCACAAAGTGACCTTTTTATATATAGCAGTGCGGACACAGTTGAGATTTTCGACATTAATAATCAGTTTTACTATTGGACTGTTAAAAAAAAGTCTGTGTTGGCAGGTGACAGACACGATTTGTGTCCACGCAGCGCGGACATTTATTTTTCCTTTTTTCTTTTATTTTTCCCTTTTTGCTATAGGTATATATAGTAGATTATTGTTAGCACTGTTAAAAAAAAGTTCGTGCTGCGGAGAATTTGGACAAAACGTGATGAAAACATCTAAAAATAATTCTTGACATCGCGCAACGTGGACACTGTGTCCGTACTTCGCAGACACGGTTGAGATTTTCGACATTAATAATCAGTTTTGTTATGGGTTTATATAGAAGATTATTGTTAGCACTGTTTAAAAAATAAATAAAAAAGTCCGCACAATGTAGACTTTTTTTTTTCTTTTTTCTTCTTCCTTTTTATATGGGTTTATATAATAGATTATTGTTAGCACTGTTGAAAAAATCCACGTTGCGTGTTTGTCCACGTTGCACGTACATTTTTTTTTTAAAACAGTGCTAATAATTAAGATGTTTCAATTCATCATGAATTAAACAATATTTGGAAAGGTTGTCCTATTCGTTAATCTCGGAGCTCACGTGACAGTCATTTTCTTTTGGCTCTTTTATATTGTAGTGATTCTAAATATATGGGTTTATAAACGAGAAGGGAGAATAATGTGAGAATAAATACCTAACTATTCAAAGTCTAATACGACGTCGTTTTTATAGCAGACTGGAAAAAATGATGTATAAAACGTATAAAACTGGAGGACCGACTGTGTGAAAATTGAGAAAATGAACAGCAACATCTCATTGGTAACTATTGCATCTACAGCAACCACAAAGTGACCTTTTTATATATAGCAGTGCGGGCACGGTTGTAATTTTCGACATTAATAATCAGTTTTCCTATTGGACTGCTAAAAAAAAAGTCCGCGCTGCGCGAGTGACGGACACGATCCGTGTCCACGCAACGCGGACATTTCTTTTTCATTTTTTCTTTTTTTTTTCTCCTTTTTGCTATGGGTTTATATAGTAGATTATTGTTTGCACTGTTAAAAAAAAGGTTTGTTCTGCGGAGAATTTGGACAAAACGTGATGAAAACATCTAAAAATAATTCTTGACATCGCGCAACATGGACACCGTGTCCGCACTTCACAAAGACAGTTGAGATTTTCGACATTAATAATCAATTTTGCTATGGATTTATATAGAAGATTGTTGTTAGCATTGTTTCAAAAATAAATAAAAAAGCCCGTGCAGTGTAGACATTTTTTTTTTCCTTTTTATATGGGTTTATATAATAGATTATTGTTAGCATTGTTAAAAAAAAATTCGCATTGAGCGAACACTGTGTCTGCGCGCGCGGACATTTTTTTTAAAACGGTTCTAATAATTAAGATGTTTGTCCTATTCGATAATCTCCGAGCTCACATGACATTCATTTTCTTTTGGCTCTTTTATATTGGTGTGATTCTAAATATATGGGTTTATAAACAAGAAAAAAGAATAATGCGAAAATAAATACCTAACTATTCAAAAGTCTAATATGACGTCGTTTTTATAGCAAATTGGGAAAAAATAAAACGTATAAAACTGGAGGACCGAACGTGTGAAAACTAGAAAAATGAACAGCAACATCTCATTCGTTACTATTGCATCTACCGTAACTTCAAAGTGCCTTTTTTATATAGCAGGGAAAGAAATGAATGTATGAAAAGAAAATTAATTATAAAAAAGAAAAACATAATGAGACACGCCACTCTTCCTCCCTCACCAAACCCATTCTTGGGGGTGGCTATGGAGTCGGACAACCCTATAGACTCAACTCATGAAATTCAACCATTACATGACACAACCAACTTCCCTAGACCTAATGAAAAGGCCATATTGTTAAAATTTGCGTTCACCAAATCATGTATTTTTTAAATTTTTTTTTGGAAACAATTTTTCAACCCAAAAACCCTTCTTTAATCCCATCAATTTCATTGATAACATCTAACAAAGTGATTGGAAGAAGAACAAATTTAAAATTTGATAGACTATTTAAGGTTGAGTGACCCAATTGAGACTTCACTCAAAGTTGGGTGATTTCCAATGAAATTCACCACAAAAGTGACATACCAGTCTTTCATAAAATGGGGTTCGGGATATTAAACAATCATGCTATATGTTCATCGTGATTGACAACAAGTTTGACACTCATCTAAGTGGTAGCAATCTACACCATTTATTTTAATTACGTCCATTCCATCACTGCTACCACCTAGAAGAGTGTCAAACTTATTGTCAATATAATGTACATATAGCATAATTAATATTTTAATGCATATTTGTTTGGCAGTTCATGACAAAACTGGATAATATAACAAATTTAACTTTATCTCGTTTAGTAATGATATCCAATCAAACGTTCCACTAAACTGAAAAAGTTATTCCTGTCTGCACAATTTCATCATGATACATCCTCATTTGAAACCTGTTTTCCTCTCCGTTATATTTTCAAACTGAAGTAGACGTGTACAAGTAGTGTAGGTAGAAAGAAGCATCAGTTGAATTCTAACGAAATTAAATTAAAACATTATATATCGGTCAAGATTAGCGATGACACAATAACAACATAAGCTAGGAAGAAGAAGATTGCTATCTGAAGGAAAAACTTTGGATTTTCCCTCATGTTAGGAGATGTAACAGACCTGTAAAACAGAAATTAGTCGCTTCATCAACCTTACACGGGATCAATGAGAGAGAAAGAGAGAGAGACTGAGGGAAATTTATTCATCCGAGTCCCATGTGAAGGAAATTTATTCATCTGAGTCCAATGTGAAGCTCAAGGAGAAATTACCTGGCAATGCGTTGAGAAAGCCGATGGAAGGGCATACTTTGAATAAAGACAATACCAGGTCCAGTTAGAACAGCAGTTACCAAATTTTCACCCTGCATGAGAAGAAATAAAGTTAAAGTATGAGGCTTCAACATTGACAGCACAAATCGAAATTGCCAAAAACAAATGCAAATAATTACTGATTAATTAGGCATGAAACTTTGGGAGTTAAAAGTTCGTGGGATGAAATCTGGTGCTTTGTGTCTCAGAACGATTTTAAATACGGTCTAAGTTTTGTCGGGAACAAGCCAGTCAAAGATTTGTAAATCTGGCAAAACAACTTGAGTTTTACCCTGCTATAAGATCACACATGCATAAAAAGCTAAATCAGCCAATATGCTATCAATTAGCTATGATTGTTGGATGGATTCTACAAAGTAATTGTTATTAGAAAAGCTAGTGAATTGAAGTTATGTTCATCTAAAATAATTAGTAACTTTTTAGGAGAAACAATAATGGATCCGACGAAATGTATGAATAATAAATTAGTAGTATTTATGAATGTGCAGGTGAAATTAATGTTTAATGTTTTGACCAGATAGAAAAAGGAAATTCTTGGTAACTTTTTAGTAAACACGAACAGATATTATGTATATTTGTAACTACAAACATAGATGATTTAAGTTCTGTTTGGTTCGGTTAAAAAAGTTGATAATAATTTAAGTCAAAGTTAATAATTAATTTTAACCACACATTTCATATGACCCACAACTTTTATCAACTTTTCAACCATACATTTAATTAACTTCTATCAAATCTACTAAAAATATGATTTTCAAAACGAAACATGGGCGAAATTTAATTATAGTCCAGAAAGTTTGTATTGTAACACTGACACAAATGACTATTTTTCAACCAAATTCACTAACTGTTGACCAAACATGCAACTTGATATAATGCCAACGTAAATAAATCTTGCAAGAACAAAAATATGTACGTAAAATTGCAGCTGTCTGCACAAAGCAAAAGGAGAGGCAGCTCAGAATCCACACTATAGTTAAACCACACCTCTCTCAAATTTTTCCAAAGTCCAACAACATTATGAAACCAAAGACATAATCTATTAACTCAGATAAATACTCAGATGTCATTATAATGTATAAGAAAAGAGTAGCCTTATTTAACAAATTTCTACGAAAAAACTAAAGAATTACCATAAAGAGAGAGAAGAAAAAGAGTAGGATGCCAAACTGAGACTAAATAAACATTTTAACATAACAAAAAGAAAAGTTGGTATAATCCAAGTTAAAGGTCTGCTATACCAAACACTATATGAAGCTCTCTGCTACCCTCAGCTAAACTTATTTTAGAGACCTTATTGGAATTTTCACAGACATCTTAATGAAAAACAAGAAGAAGGACGATTTAATGCATTTCTCCAATTCGCTTCCCCTTATTATCAGTTTAAGTCACAAGACCTCCCTGAACTTAGAATTATTTTCTAATTGAGTGGTCAGAAGCAAGAACCAAATGAATCTCTAATATGCACAGCAGCTCATGCATAGCTGTGCTCTACATTTATAGATTTTTCAAACTCCAGCTATTGTCTCAAAGCAGCCTTTTTGATCCATTTTTGTTTTACCTTATCTTCCATTCTCTTATATGTAAAGTACTACAGCATTTGCTAACCTTTGAGAGTTAAGAGTTAAAAAAATGGAAGGGAAACAATCTATTTTCCTTTCCTTGCTGAAGAGAAACTTTTAATCCCTTTTCCCTCTACTCTACTTCTTTTCTATCTCTTCTCTTTCTTTTTTATGGTTGTCCTCAGGCGTATGAAGAGAACTCTGCTCTGAAAATTTGATTTATGACTTCCAAGAGAGGACACCCTCAGTTCCAGAAGCCCACTTTCGGAAAAGTAGTTCTTCCAGGAGTATGAAATTTAAAAAGAAAATGCAGATATGGAGAATATATGTGCCCAAACAGCAAAGTACTCATTGCAGTCTGGCCGCAACCCAGAAAAGGGAATCCGGTGAAGCGCGCAGTTTTGAGATAGGGAAAGCATGATTTAACTTGGTACTCCAACTGCTTATTCTATAGAGATTCCTTCCTGAGGGCTTTTCAATATGGTATGGATCTATGTTGCTCGAACTCGGGTGCGGGTGTCAGATATGAGTACATATCCAGGAATCAGATCCTTCTCATTTTAAAATTTAAGATATGGGGATACGATTAAAAAGAATCCGAATTTTGGATAAGGGTACGGGGACATGTCTTACAATTTATTATTATTATTATTGTTGTTGTTGTTGTTGTTGTTTTCTAAAAAATGATTCAATTAAAGCAAACAACTACAATATTAAAGCAAAACAATTTAGATTGAGATATTCAATAATTCATATAAAGACGGCTTTCAACATTTATACTTCGTCCGTAATATATTTATCGTGAATGCCTTTTAAACTTTCTAACATATTTAAATCACTAAAAATGGATAAGTGTAATTTGAACTATTGAATCNATACTTCGTTCGTAATATATTTATCATGAATGTCTCTTAGGCTTTCTAACATATTTAAATCACTCATAATGGATAAGTGTTACTTGATCTATTGAATCAAACAAATTTAGAATTAAATATTAAATTAATCTTATCTTAAATAAAACAAGAACTCACGCCACTTACAATGAATTATAAAACTTGGCAGAGACCATTCCCAATTTTTAACAGTATAAATTGTTGACTTTTGAAACCACCTAATTTCCTCCATCATTAACTTATTCATTGGGCTTGACAAAAGCCCATTTAACACCCACCCAAAAGGACTAAACTAATCGTCTTCTCAAACGAGGAACCTATCGTCTTCTCCATCTTCTATGTTCCCCTTTCTGCAAAATTCTGCTGCCATGCTCCTATCGTCCATAAATTTCTGCAAAATACTACCACAAGACTCGAACTAAATGGGTTTGCTGTTGCCACAAACGCAAGCCAAAAACAATACTCCACGCTGTCCACTATCTTCTCCTTTTGCTACCGTGTTCGAGTGCAAGACCAAGTATTCGACCCATATCTCGTGTCATTATTCGTATCATGTTGTGTCGACATAGATACTTCTCCATTTTTGAAGAGTCCGAGCAACATAGGTATGGATATACTCCTGTAACCATCTTTATTTCTAAAAGAGATGAAATCCTCAATTTTGGTATAAATCCCTTAATAGCAATATTTTTCTCCTAGTTTGTCTCAAAAAAGGGATAAATCAAGCACTAAATGTCAACTCTGTTCTGATACCCAGAACTATTTTATCTTAGATCTAAAATAAAACCCCAAATCCTAGATCACAAGACACAAATTCAACATCTATTTGATACAAAGTGTTAGCAATTGCATAATACATTTGCAGAGGAACTATTCATGACCTAGTGCAAACATAATTTAGAAAATTTAACTCTAAACTAAAACTAGAGATATGTTTCCTGAAATAATTATGAAGTTACAAGTAACAAATGATTCTAGTAACTTCAAAAGAGTTAAATGCGTCAATTATATCTGTCTAAGTAAAAGAGGACTAGGAGAACTCACCCCAAACACCACTCTTCTCATGGGACCATTATATTTGATCTGTACGTTGACTGATGCAGGCAAGGCAACAATGCTTGACACATCAACAGAGATTACTTCACCCACATCAAGATTTTTCTGAACAACTGGGAAAATAAGCAAACACATGAATATGCCAGAATGATAAAACATAGCAAGGACTTCTCCAACCCCCCTATTCTAATACGTAACTGGTCCAAAGGATCCTCATTTCACAGAAAAATTGAGGATTTAAAAACACTTTACACTATGAACTTATTTACATGTCGAGAAAGAACTCCAGGGCAAACACCAAAAACAAAAACCTAAAATGCAAGATCATATTATGCAAGGTTGTATCAACTATAGGAATCGTGAATGTGGCCCCAGTAAAATTTCCTGAATCAACAAAATGTGAGGTTATGTATGATGTTCCTAAAAATAATGTCAACAATGAAATCTACTTGCAATTCACCTAAAATATAATAACTCATATTTGCAAACTTACTCATTACCCTTGAGATAAGTGTGAGATCTTAATGAAATTTTTAAGAGTAAAAGCTATATTCCAGTACATTGATTATACAAGCAATTTGAAAGACATTCTAAATAGATGAGCAAGGGAATATTTGAGATGCTGGCTTGTTGATAAGACTAACCTTTACATAAGAGTTTTCTTTACTATCTACAAACAACTAGTTGCAATTAACTCCATAAATAGCAATGGCTTATGCAACATTTAGTCAAATCTAGCTATATTTGTTTATACCCTTCTTATGCATTTTAGTATGCCACCACGTGTCTTCTAAACAACCTCATTTTTATTGTGGTCATCGACATTTTGTTCTTTATGTATTATGTTAACAAAATTAACATTTATAAATTATCATCAAATTAGATTTTGAGTTTTAGATGAAAAACATATACTATCAGGCATTATGTAAAAATTTATTTTCAAGCCACAATAATACACATTAATCTGATCAAGCCTTTGATATCGTAAGTTCAAAAAAGTTCTACAGTTAAACTACTTAACATTCTATAATTGAATTTCTCAAGTGCATTCCTTTTATGATGAATTACTTAGTGTGATAGATAACATACAGGGATTACCTGTTCCAGAAACCAAACTTTACTGTAAATACAAAGGAAGAAAAATTTCATAGTAAATCAAATAAATCATATTGCAGTGGATCTGAGTAGAAGCTATGTCGATATTCTCTACACATACATTTATTCTTAATATATCTAATTCGAGAAGGAAAAATATGATAAAAACAGTTAGTAGTAGTAAAGTAAAGGGAAGAAACAGCAACCACTTCATTCTTCTCATCTATACTATTCAGACAAACAAAATAAACAGGAAAAACTAATATAATTTTTTGGATTTCCTTCAATTTGCTCGTGTTAGTGACATTCTTTTGGAGAGGAAAAGAATTTAATTATTTTGGATTTCCTTTCTTTTGTTCATATTAGTGACATTCTATTCAAGAGGACCTCAACTCACAACGAATGCACTATGTCACTAAATATAAGAAAAAAAATTCTGGAAGATAATATGCAAGATTACATCATCTTAATGTCAGTCATATGCTCTACTGAAAAGCCCAAAAGTGTTCTATAGTGAAAGGAATTTAATAAAACATACCAGAACCACCCCCTACTACAAATGCAAGTCCTTGACCGGATATCTTCTGCCTCAAAAATCCCTGCAGATATAATTGACTTAACAATCAACTATGCCTCACTTTTATGAACATATTCATGATTTTCTACAAGGTAAAGGACAAAAGGCAAGAAATCTTGTCGTCTCACCTCAGCACTTGCAATAGCATTACGTGCCCTCTGATCAACTGTATTATTGATTTTGACATCATTAATTGAACAAAGAAATGCATCTGGCTACAAAAAAAACTTACCAGTCATAATCCAATCAAAATGACAGTTAACTAGGAAGAGTNTTGATCACCAATGATTATACCTGGCACAACATTTCACCACCAAATATTGCCAAGTCAATCTGCACAATAAATGTAGATCAGTAACATAAAATAGGAAACATTTAGCAAGATATAATCAAACTTCCGAGTGAACCGATATTAAATAATGATACAAACCGGGATAATTCTTGCTAGAGAAGGAGCAGCAATCCCAACAAATCCATCAGCTGAACCTTTATTTTGGAGAACTATGCTAGTCACACTTTTCCCAAAAAGCCACTGCAACACACCTGCTTCATTTTCAGGTGCATAAACATTGTCCATTTGGACAGACCCAGACATGTAGCACATGGTACCTGTAAAACATCAAGACATAAAAAGCACACAGCAGTGGTAAATATAAAAATAATCAAGAGAAGTACAAAGTGGAATAACAGATGTAGGTAACTACTGAAAATTAAGTGAACACATTACTTAACTCACCTAAAAGCTCATTCATCCTTTAAATTACAAATTCAACAGAGCTTGGATTAGGACAAGCTTCCTAAATAAGAGAAAGTACAAAGACTCTTTCTTCAGCTGGTGTAGTTTATGAGCATAAGATTGATCCGCTTTCAAGGATAATTTTATAAATTAAGATTCCATCCACCTCTATTTCACTATCAGCTTTTGATTTACAGAATGTTCAAAATGATGTGGTAGTAGAAAAAGGTATGATAACCGTCATGCTAATATTCCATATTTTTTTGTAATAATTTTAAAAGTTAAAATGGAAATTTATTTATCTCAAATGGATTATAATGACATGCCATTCTACTTAACAGAACAGACACCTAATAAATTTCTAATAAAAGAGTGAACACTTATATAGAAGACTCAAAAATTGGGGCAAACAGAGTTGAACCACTTGATCAAGAAGTTTAAGCGGTTATAAAGGGCCGAGTGTATATCATTGAAGTCTTATCTTCAATGCGTACTGGGTTAATTTTTTTTCCAAACAAAGCCTAACACGTGAACAATTTCAAATTCGTGAACTTGACATCTTGTATTCGAGGTGATCCAAATTCTTAATTTGCCATCTTCGCTACTTCTTACTTTCGATGGACAGAGTAGTATATTGCGGTTTTATTTTTTTATAGGGATAGTGGTTTTATTTTAATTGAATAGAGCCCATCTCTTATTTCTATTTTTTTGTAAAAAAGTGAACGAGCTGATCTGTTATGGTCATGGAAAGAAAGAAATCCAAAATGAAGCTTAGTCACTCTGACTTGTCATAAAAATCCAGACACAGATTCACTCGCATCCTCAAAATACGGAAGCTGAGCACAAACAAACATGTACTCTAAGCAGATTCATTCATCCCATTCCCTCACACCTAATATTTAAATTCACGAGCTACAATACAGATCCATAGCACCGCATAAACTAGATATACTGAATCCAGTATGCAATAGCCATTTTGAGTTGGTAAATCTTGAATAGTTTAAATGGCATTCACCTGCTCATAGTATTCACTGCCAAAAGAAATAAGTATGTCCAATCACAGAGTTAAATCTAGAAATTTTGGATGAGTGAAACTAATAGGGAATCAACAGACAAAATCAAGGGAAAGCTTTAATCTTTCAGTGTGAATAGAACATGGTTGCATGTTAGGAAACAAATAGATAGTAACGTACCAGGCTTTGCAATCACCTTCTCTTGAGGCTTCAACATTATCTAATGAGAAGTGGAAAAATGATCAATTAGACAGAAAAAATAACTTCATCCAGCAACAAGAAAGAATTATGCAAAACTACCTGAACTATCTGAGCTTCACCACCCAAAATCTGAAAAGGTGTAACAGCATCTTGTGGGCTCTATAAAACAATTGCCATATTCAATTACAAGCGACTCCAGAAAAGAAAAAGAAACTAGTCATGGAGATGATTACCGAATTAAGGTAGAAATAAACAAATTGATGCTGCTTTGTTAAAATCCATACTAACCAAAATGGATTTAATATATTCATATCTTATATGTTACGCAGGTTAAGGCGCTAGTACTCTAACATTAAGCGGTTTATCAGACAAAACATTTGAACTGCTCTCTAGGTGCCCTTTGAAGGACGAAACAACTTGAAGTTTGTAGATTTATGGATCTAATTTCAGGATAAACTATCTCTTAACTTAATAAGTTCAATTTATTATTGAATAAGAATTTCATTTACAAGTTTCCTTCCTTTCTTCATTTTCCTCTTCACATCATTTAGAGTTACGACAATAGTGCTGAACCAGTTGTTATAGCTTATAGTTAATCAAGTGGGTAAAATGTTTGTTTGAATTTTTTTCAAAATGCAATTTTGTGCATTAATCTCATTTGTGCATAAAAATAGACATAGCATTGAATATTACACAATGTTGAACAACCATGATGGTAAACTCAGTCCTAGTATCAACTAGTAAAACCTATTGACTATTATCACTCCATTTATAGTTAAGATGATAGTACTTAACCAGCTGGTTGATCTTATAGTTAATCAAGCTGAAAAATTCTTTTGCTGAACAGATAACATAACTGCTTCATTTGTCATTTGCTGTGGTTAGGCTATTTCTTTTATGTTGCTTATCCTCTCAGGTGGATTCATTAAATTGCAATTGGAGAAGGTCGTTACAACTTTTTTTATACAAAGGCATCAGAGGAGTAAATATATCAAGTACAAATTACAAGGAAAAAATCAGACATTCATGGTAATCGCGAGCAAGAATGACAATCATATTAGAAAATCCAAAATTTAGGCACATGAGCAAAAATTTAAAGTTCAGGCACACAATCATGAATCATCACAGCCAATAAACCTAGAGCATTTACAAGCTCTCATCAAAGTTCAAACACAATGAGAATTAAAAGAAAATTTGATTCTTTCCATCCTGACCAGAAAACAGTAAATTCGTTTCCCCGCTTTCAATTTCACCGCACATTTGATCCACATATTTGAATTCACAGGGGACAACAATCATTGACTACAAACAAAATACAAATCCAAAATCTAAAACCCTAGATTCAATATTATATGTATCGATTACCTGATAAACAAAAGGTTGAAAAGGTGTAGAAAAGAACGGAGCGGCCATACTGAACGAGAGAAATCTTAGCTCAGACTGCTTAGCTGATCGCAGAATTATCAAATAACCATTTTCATGTAATTGGGTTTTCTTCTAATGTGTTCCAATTGGGAAACTACAGTTTGGGTCCTGAATCTGTTGGACATATAGCAAGTAGATCCTTAACCATTATTTTGGCGACTCAAGTCCCCAACTTTTTATATTCAAAACAAAATAAAAATAAAAACACAGGTAATTTAATTTATTGGGTGATGGGTGACTATGGAAGCCGAAGGCTAGTAGAATTTAATTTTTATTTTATTTTTGTTGGTATTTATTTAGTCCATGTTTGGTTTAGTTAAAAGTTAGTTTTTTAATAATTTTTTATAAAAGTTAATTAAATGTGTAATTTAAAAATTAATAAAAGTTATCGAACTCATAAAATGTATAATTAGAAATGAATTTGACGAAAAAATTTAATTTTTAAAAACAAATATAGACTAAACAAGGACTTAATGTTTAAAATATATTTAATAATTTTAACAAAAATAATGATATCATGGGAATTCAAATATTACAAAAAATAAAAAGGTTTGGGACTGAGTCAAAAATATTAGATTGAAGACCTACTTGTTGAATTTTCAATAGGGTAGGAACCCCAGATGCAATTTTTTCTTTTAAGAGAGTGGCAATTTGTCAATCAATGATGTGGCGATGCGCCATTGGACAGAGACCCTCTGAATACGTGGAGTCTGGAAATAACCCATTTTCATTTTTAAGAAAATGGTTGCAATATCTTGTATACATAATTTACACTATTCATCCTCGTTGTATTGAACAACAGTTTATGACAACACTTTATAAGTTTAATTAAATGGGGACAATTTGCCTTTTCGATTAGCGATAAGTGACAGTCATTCAACGGTGAATTTCATGTTCATGTTTTATTCACCAATTTACGTGTTCTTCATTTATTGATTTTAAGTCATGCTTTGAACCTCTTTTCACTTGTTGTTTCTACTAATGCGAAACATTATGCAAATAGTTCGCCGATTTCGTTTCAAGCTCTTGAACCATGAATACTCGCGCACATTATTCTCAAGTATGTTCGTTTGAGTTTGCCTACTATTCCTTGGTATTTATTCAATCCAAAACTCATTAAGACTACACAAAACTATAACTTACTCCAAAAGCTCTACACTATTGTCTTTCTATTAAGAGGAGATCTCTGCATCACACTGGAAGAGAGTGCGTTCTCATTTTTATTTTCAAACAGCATGGATAGGGCTGTGGCTCGAGTTCATGCATGAACTTCCCGAAGCATGGAAGGCAGATGGCCTTGTGGAGCCTTCAACCAATTTTAGAGAGAGGGTAGATTTTCTCGCATCACCAAGGGATTCTCCTAAGCTTAGTCTTGAAATACCTATCAGGTCACCCACATTAATTAGGCTCTTTGAATGAACAGCTGTCGGCTTGAGCACTTCATGGGTTTCTTCCTTCACTGCCTCCACACAGTAGCCAGGCAAAAAGGGGAAGGACATCGGAAAATATTGAGTGACATAAGCTGGGTATACGACTGGGTAAGAGTATTGTGAGCCCACTGGCGTAGGAAGCGTGGCTTCACCATCATTGGAGTTTGCATATTCCATTGATTCACATTCTTCATCTGCAGCAGGAGGAGGTAGGTAGGTGCTGCTTTGCGTCTCGGCCTGTGGGGGCACTCCAGCAGTATCTTTTGACACTACTGGAGTGTCCACCGACTACAAAAATAGAAGGAACGGGAACGTGAGATGGAAATCAAATAAGCTTTTCTACCTTCATAGAAATGATAACTTCTATATAGTAAAAGTGCGTACTGGTTAATCACTAAAGCTGCTCACAAAACATATAGATTATCATATTGTATTCCAGTACTAGATACTTCAGTAAAACTATGTTGTGTGGAATGTCTCCAGTATGGTAATTAATTTGCGCAAGGAAAAAGAGTGTGCTTACTTCATCTGCCACAATGTCAAAGAGGCTGGCGCGTCGTTTTCTTCTAGACACATTACATTGCCTGACGAAATATTTCTGGGCATGGCTAGCCACCTGGGTAGGTGTTCTAGAAAGAACATAATTCTGCGCAATTCCTCGCCAATCACCTTTGCCAAGCTTTTGCAAACCAAGCAAAAACATCCTATGTTCCTCTTCAGTCCATGGAACGCCTGAAAATAATCATTGGCTTTCAAACACTGATGCATGGCATGTCATAGAAGTGATGCACAAAAAGCAATTTTACAGGCATGTTTAATAACATACATATATCCAATATCCAAAACATAAGCTTCAAAATACATCAAAAGTTAATATGATGTCCTCACAGGTAAAAATTACAGTATTTAACTGATGACAAAATTTTCAACCAAAAACACTAGTAAGACGAAGCCAATTTTCAGCAACAATAAGCAAGCAAATAATAAATCTTCATGTGTCACCCCATTGTTAATCTGCTGACTTTTATTGTACAAGATTTGCAGTTTTACAAACAAAATAAATTCAGGTTCTGTAAACTCATTTCTCATTAGAATGCCTCCACCATCTGCCTCCCAAGTTCCTATCCATTTGGTTAAATCAAAACCACGGAAGTTACAGAAATAAAATTCAGGTACTGTACATAAAATTCACAA
>CAIGRF010054648.1:0-17017 GCA_903798235.1 Fraxinus ornus
TCATCAATTTGAAACAAATATCCGTTCTCTACACTTTAATTTCATGAAACTTAATATCCATTAGTCAAAATTCATCTTTAGTGGATCCATTTAATTGACTAATATACTTTAAATAATAGCACCACACATTTTAATATGTTACATGTGACCCCAATTATGTTAGAATTTTTCAACACTCGAGCTATGAAATTCTTCTGTTAGGTCAACGGTTATGCTGGAGAGGCGAAATGAAAGTGATTCAAGTGAGTAATATTCAATATTTGTGAAGTTTAGTGACCAAAATTTGACAGCTCAAAGTAGAGTGAGCGAAAAGGCCATTTATTTGGACAATTAACTAAATAGCCAATCCTGTAACGCTGATGATTTCCTCGTTTGTCATTTGAAAATGAAGATACCAGATACCTTGTTGGCAGCAAAGACGAAGACAAAAAGGCCTCCTGAATATAATTTACAGGAATAGACAAGCTGGGATTATCATTGATGCAAAAAAGAATTGCTGTAACTAAGCATGAAATTACTGTAAACTGGTTTTCTATCCAGCTTTGCTTGTCCTATTCTGATTACAGCCCGACATTACATTCATCGTCTTCTCCAATGTTTAATCCTTGTAGACATCGTCGTCTCAATTATACCCATACCAATTTCTCCTTAAATGCCCCTTGTTCTTACCATCAGCCATTTACTTCTCGATTGAATTTGGAATCTTTGCTCAGCCGAATCTCAATTCTCTTCTTTCTTTGTTTTTCACAGCCGCCTCATTTCATTATCAATTTCATATTTTCGACCAAACCACTGGGTGGAATTGGGTTGACAGCAGAGCATTTTCCGTGCTACCCTTCAGTTGTTCGACTTGTTTGGTGAAAGATGGAGGGTTCATTAAGGTACAATAGAAGAAGAAGTGGATATGAGCCATCGGATACTGAAAATGAGTGGCCAAACAGTCCCAGGCGTGAGCGGGACACCAATGTAGAATTTGAAAATATGGGCTACGATCAAGGTAGGAGCACTAGCCATTTGAGGACCCTTAAATTTGAGGCTCCTCCTCGAAGAAGGCATAGTAAGTCCCCGTATAAACCTAGTGGAGAAGATGGTACTGCTCGTTCGCCCTTACATAATTCTGATTTACGTAGAAATATTAGCCCACTTTCACGTAGAACACATTCTGTTGGTGAAAATGTTAGTCCATTTTCAGAATCTGAAAGCAGGACTAATCCTGATTATAGAGAAAATGTTGGTCCATTTTCAAAATATGAACGCAGAACCAATTCTGATGGAAGAGGAAATCTTAGTCCATTTTCAAGGTCTGAGCGCAGCACTAATCCTGATAACCGAGGAAATGTTAGCCTGTTTATATCAGAACGCAGGAGGCATGTTTCTCCATACAGACCTGGTGTAGAGGACCATGGTCTGGATGGTGATAAGATTGTCACCAGTGGTCGAAAGCAAAGTCTTAAATTGGCTAATCAAGATGTGAGGGTGAGTGAGAAATCCAATCATAGTAGGAGAGCAGTTTCAGCTCCTAGATCAAATTTGAGAGAGATGGGCCAAAAGATCAAGATCAAGTATGAATATGATCGAGGGGAACAGAGAAAAGAGTTAGATGCTTCTCATAAACATGGACCTTCAGTTGGTGAAATCAATGAAATTGTTGTAAATGCCAAGATTTCGAAATGGCTGGAAACTCCTGCTCCCAACTTTGACAGCGCAGACTCCATTTCTCCCGGAGACATTTTCTTTTCACGGGAATATACTGCCTCTCCCAATTCTATCTTTCCGACAAATGGTGGTGTTGATCAAAATAGATCTCACCCAAAGCCCCAAGTTCTTGTTGATCGAAATCCCAGTTCTCATCTAGGCAACAAGGTGAATTTGAATTTCAACCATAATTCTAGGTCGATGTCGCAAACAACTACAAACTCTAGCGCTGCTGTAAGTAGACAGAGCAGTAATATGAGCAACTCTAGTGGCAGGACGAGTGCAAGTACAAAAAAATTCGTAGCCAACAGGAGAAAGAGCCAAATAGAACCATGGTTTTCTTGCCTCAAGAAAGGGTCTTGCCGGACCTCCAACAAATCTCCAGAAAAAGACAGGCCTTTTGATGAAACTTTATTTATTGAGAAGGCAATCGTGATTGAGAACCTGAGATCGTTTTGGGCTGATAAACATCAGCCTGCTTCATTGAATGGATTCACTTGCCACAAAAAAGAAGCTCTGCTTCTTCAGCAGCTTGTAAGTGCCTTCTAAGTTCTGATTTGGATTCTGGCCTTCTATCTCTAATAATTAAATTATCACGTAAATGCATAAATTTTTTCTTTTTTGGGTAACTTATATGCTGAATTATGGAATTCACCTCTGGTAATATTTTGGAGATTAGAAATCATAGTTTTTTTTTTTACCCTTTTTATATTTTTCAGTTATAATTTTTTTACAATTTCATTTTCTTTTTGCACTTAGGCATGCAATGAAACCTTCCCACACATCTTGCTGAAGGGACCTCCTGGTGCCGATAAAAAGGCACTGACTATGGCTCTTCTCCGTGAAATATATGGAGATCCTGTTTGGAATGTATGCTACCTTTGTTCCCAGATAATAAATGAAGTGATCTGAATGAATTTTAGATGCCTGACTAAAGCTTCACCTCATTTTCTTTCTTTAATTTGCAGATATCTCATGATTTAAGATACTTCCATATTCTGGTATGTTTGACTTTTGACATAATTTTTTTAATATTTTCATGCCTATTAGCAATCTAATATAAAATATATCCAAATACTTCAAGAGGCAACCTGAATTCTTGTTCTACATTTTTATCTTTCCATACTCCAGATTCTATCAGAAGTTCACAAATTGCTGCCAAAAACCTGAAGACTTGCATAAATTCAACAAGTCCTAGTACTTTTGAGCTGAATTCATCTTATACCATTATTAAAACATAGATAGATCTACTTGTGCATGTCACTTTTTCAGCATGAAAACTTTGGGGGCCTTATCATACAGCTCACGCCCTGTCTTTTAATCTACATATTTTCTTTAGATCTTCTTTAAGTTTATATTGATTTCCATGATTAGTTTTTTTGTCTTATATTTTCCCTGTGCTTCGTCAATTTTAAATCAAAATTTGGTTGTAGTTAACCGTGTTTGGACAGGAATAATATGTGTTGACATAGAGGAGACCATGAAACCCAATAAAGCTGATTAAAGTTGAAATAGCGCTCTGCCCTAAATACCAATGCATCCGGTGCTTCCCCATTGAAAACTGGCATCTCCAAGCGACGGATCCGATTGTCCCCCCGAACGTTTCCCTCCGGCTGTGTTCGATCTATCTGAATTCCGCCCATTTCTGGTGGAATTTTTGGCACTTCGGAGCTCAGGGTTACCATCACCTATTCGGATGCGCTCCCCTTCTCCTTCCTATCCCTCTCTTGTTCCCCCCATTTGGTCATCACCAAATCAAATTTCTCCATCAAAATAGCTAAGTCTCTCTGCACTTCCGTTTTCATCACTTCCACTTCCTCTTGCAACCCATCAAATCTCGATTCCAATTGCCCCACTCGTTCCGCGATCGTCATGCTCTGATACCAATTTGATAGAACCTTACCAGCTGAATCCCGAATTCTGTTGAATGCCTGAAGATTGGAAGCCTCCTCTGTAATTTAGTTACCTGCTAAAAAAGGAATCAGATCAATACCCACCTGGAATACCACTCTTAGGAACAACGAGCTGTAGAATGATGTATAGTGAAGATGAATAAAAGTAATGATTGAATTGATTATGGATAAACAGAAACAAGGTCTAAGGCTATTTGAGAGGCCCGGTCTCTCCCCCCAATTGACTGAATGAATTTGCATAACTAACTCATTCCCCTTCCCTCCGCTTTTATTCACCTTACCCTCCCCTACACAATTACTATATTATCCCTCCTTCCAACAAACTACAGTTCATGAGCTGGTAGACCATTTCTTCCTTCGTGCATAAGTGAACCTAATCGGGGGTCTATCACTACTTTCTGTTGAACTAAGACTCTTTCATTTTTTGCTGCCAAAACTCCAAGTTCAAATGTTGCCATTGTCGTTTGAAATTTTTAATCAACACAAAAGATTTTTGAGGTCACAGTCCCACAGAAAAAAAGGAAACACATACATCAACACAACCAATTTAGAGTCACACAACTTCTCAGTGCAAAACAAAAACCAGGGATGAAAGTATCAATTCAAAACAGGCTTCAACTTAGTTAACAATGGTAATAAGCAGTTTTAATAAGCTCAGTGAATCAACAGCAGTGAGATTAAAACAGGCCAACTATCACAAGAATTCATACAGAATCAAGCAACTGAAATTAAACAGACTAATAATCAGAACTCTAACAATTTCAGGTGTTAGAATTCACCGAGATTCCGTGAGGTTCAAGACCCCAGGTCAAGACTCAATTCTAATAGGGGAAACAGGGGGAAAACAACAGTCATCAAGTTCTAATAATAACACAATCAAGAAAGAAGAAAAAAACAAGGGAGTTAGGAGGGATATCACCAAACTGGTACAAAGGACCAGCACAACCACTAAGGATCGTAAGAGAAAACAAAGAGTCGAACGAAACCAGAGAATCCAGAAGCTTCTCTCACACTTAGACCGAAAGCAGAATGAATTCTCTCAAGAAAAATGACCGTCCAGCTTCTTTATATATATCACCACATCACCATAGATTAGGCATAAGATCTACGGTCCAGAGCAACACACCATCTAGTTTTGGGCCGGGTTTTGGGCTAAGTTCAGTTGAGTTATTGGACAATGGTTTTAAGTAAAACATTTTCCAGCAGTCTTGGGCCAAGCCCATTTCATCATTGCCCCATAAGTTGAACAGAAATGACAAAAATGGCATCACATTCAACATTCATTTTGTCTTTCTTTTCTTCAGTTTCTTCTTTTAGAGTATTCTTTCAGGTTTACGTTGTTTCCTTAAGCGAAAAATGAATGTTTATCATTTGATTGATTCTGAATATATAACGATGATTGATTCTGAATACCATTATTTTTCATAATTGTAGAAAGAAACATATTGTTTTTTCCTTTCAGAATTTTGTGCTCCCACTCCACAACTTTTTAGTTTAGGTAAGCAAACATAAGAATAGAAAGTCTTGATTGCTATTACAATCTGGAAAACGTTGCGAAAAAGTGAAGATTTATAGATATTAGATAGGATCTGCGTCGGTGACTTGGAAAAGATTTATTTTGGTAGGCATATCTGATAAAAGATTTTCAATTGACCCAAATCCTAGTTTTTTTTAGCTTCTCATTGAAAATCTGTGCATTTCTTTTTTAACTTTAAACATATCTTCTGTATTAACTTCTAGGTGCTATTTCAAATTATTGTCAGGAATCGAGGCCCATGCAAGTTGTAGTTCCTGTAAGCTCAAGTGCTCACCATGTGGAGCTCAATGTTTACTTAGAGCCTAAATCTGCGTATGCACTAACAGCTTTAGTCAAGCAAATAAGCAGTGAATATGCAGTCACCCCTGAAATCAGCACAGTTGCTGCGAACGCAGACTATAAAGGTCCGTCCACTTGCCCAATCATAACTCATTGTGAGACTTTCTATACTCATTTTCCTTAAAGCTAATGCAATATTCAATCTTTCCATTACAGTATTGGTTCTCTACGATGTTGACAAAGCCGCAGAGAACATACAGCACCTAATAAAATGGATCATGGACTCTTATTCTGATTCTTGTAAACTTATACTTTTCTGTAAAGATGACGTAGATATCCTTGAATCAGTGAAAAGCCGCTGCAAAGTTATCAAGGTTGAAGATCCTATAACTCACGAAGTAAGTATTCCCGAATAATCCTTCATAATCTTTCGCACTTCAAAAAGAAAAGCAAGAAAAAAGTACACCACGCATCAGGTTTCTCTATTTAGGATACCCTCATTCAAATCTGCAGTATATTTGCAGGCTGATATTATATTTAAAAAAAAAAAAAATTGAAATAGACGCATGTATTTTTTACAGCTACCTGTTATGAGCCCATATTCCGGAGAAAAAAGATTATCTTTCTTTCTTTGTCCATCCTTATGTGGTTTGTATGAGGTCAGCATTTACCTGGAAAACCCAGATGCTCATCGCTGAACTGACTCATAAAAGCTTTCCTGGTAGAGAAGGTTTATTTATTTGAATATAATTTACAACACATCCCCTCACATGCAGACTGAATTATTTTTTCATTTAAGGCTTGATGCCTGCACAATTTTTACAAATAGAGGCAGCAAGAATTGAATACAAGACCTATCACTGCTCTAAAATTACATCGAACCAACTCATTTAAAAGTTTAAGATGTCAGAGAAGGGACACATTTGTTTATTTGAATATAGTCTTGAACACTAATTTTTACCACTTATGGTTTTGTGTCTGGTCAGATAGGTCCTGCGACTAAATTTAGATCTTCTGAGTTTCTAGTGGTGGTGTAGCATTTTTCTGTGTCTCTGGGAATGTTTAAACGCAAGAATTGAGTCATAGGACAATGTTAGCAGTGATTCTACAGAAGGTTTTGATTAGCTGTAAAGAAAGTGCAACCTTTTAGTCACATATGAATTCATTTGTTGGATGCTTACTGTGATACTCGTACTACCAATAATATTAATAGACAAGTTAGAAGCTTGCAGTGTTGCTAAGGTAACACTGAATAGCGTATAAATGGTATGTCTGTCACTACATAATCACACTGAGAAAACACAATATTACTTGTTTCATGTACATTGTTATTGGATTATAAACGAAAGCTAATGCACCAAGCAAAGCTCAAGTTCATTTAATGAAAGATTCTTGTTCTGTATAAGTTAATGAGTATTATGTATATGAATTGATGCTTAATATATTGACGAGTTTCATGGGTTCAGCATCAAACAGTAATTTACTTTATCTTGCATCCTGAAAATGGCAAAATCTCAAAAGTGACTTATTAGTTGGGGAAAATGTTACGGCATCCAATAGAAAGGGTGCGCGCGCTCGTGCGCACACACACAAAACTTCAACCCCAGCTATGATCAGGCGACCATTAATGGTTTTTTTCAAGGACCAGCAGCTGTCCAAAGTTACATTTTTCACTAAATCTTTATTGCGAGCATAAACACAATCATTTCTAGTGTTAGCCTTGACGTCTTTATTAGCATATTTGATTAAGTTCTCTAATTGTGTTTTCATTATATTGGTTAGATTATGGAAGTTCTTATTCAGATAGCAAAAAAGGAAGGATTCGAATTATCCATGAACTTTGCTGCTAAAATTGCGACAAAATCAAAGCAAAACCTGAGGGGAGCGATAATGGCTCTTGAAGCCTGCAAATCACACAAGTAAGATCATTAATAAGAAATGCATTAGGTTTGTTAGTTTTTCAACTCATTTTAGCATTACACCATTTCAGTTATCCTTTCTCCGAGGACCAACCAATTCCAATAGGATGGGAAGAGGCTCTGGTTGAACTTGCTGCAGATATTCTAGCTGATCCATTGCCTAACAAGTAAGGCCTTTTAATATTTTCTTTTAACTTCGTGTCTGCGTCTGTGACATGTACTGATATGGTTAAAAGAATTACTGATCATTACTGAACTTTTACCAAAATTTCATGTTGATCATTAAACTATATTTTGTCCCAAGTTGTTTACTGAACTCTTACTTGGTTGCAATTGAGTCACTGAACTATTCGTAGCAATTTGGTTGATCCCTCCATATGTATTAATATGATTAATGGAAAAACTTTCTTGAATCTTTGGTGGGCCAGCTGCAAATTAGCGGATTGCCTCATCATCTTAATCAAACTTTAGTGACCAAATTGTAACATAGTTTAAGTTAGTGACAACCTTGAAATAAAGTTTAGGTACCAACATAAAATTTTGGTAAAAGTGTTGCTGTATTTTAATTGGATTTTTCAATCATAAAAATATTATTGGAAGTCGAATGATTAAATGCTTCAAATTTACAGTTCAATTTTAGAACTACAGTCCTATTTTCTGGACCAAAATCGATGGAATGATTGTGGTGCCTATTATCAAAAAATTGTCAACTTACCGCAGTAGATACAGTATGTGAAATATATCGTATCCTCTTGTCGTCAACTTGATTTTACTTGTGAGAAACACTGATCTTAATGGTCAATGTGCATGCTCTAACCAGATTATTCGTCATTCGTGGAAAGATCCAAAAACTTTTATCTGAGTTCGTTCACCCGAAACTGATTCTCCTGGTAATGTATCTAATAAATTTTTCAGTATGCTAAATCAGATTAAATGTACAAATTATTTGTTATATAGTTATGTTTCTAACATGCAGAAGCTTGTCGAACAATTTCTTCGGGGAATGGAGGCTAACTCGAAAAGGGAACTTTATTATTGGCATGCATACTATGTAAGTTTCATCCTTCACCTCAACAATGGGTAGACGAAAAAAAGTACGATTTATTTTAGAGAGAGGGTGTGAGGGAGGGTGACTGACTCAAATGTCATTTGCAGGATAAGAGACTGCCCATTGGAACAGGTGCCTTGTTAAAATTAGAAGGTACTAACAAACGACTTTGAAAAGCTAGATTATTTACATTCAAGATAATTGTGCAAACTTATAGTATGTATGCATTGTGCTAATAACCAACCAATGGCAAGTGCTTTTCATTGTGTGGATCCTATTTTAGTGGACACAATGAACTGATGCACCAACATGTCTTGGTTTTAATTTTATGTCGGGAGTTACGCTTATGTCCAGCCTGACATAAAACATAGAGGACTGGTTTCTGTTTTTTGTTAAATCCTTTTTATGGCTCCATAAATAACGTGATAAGTGAATGATCTTACAGGGCTATCACCTTCTATGGCCAGATCTTTTCCATGTTTCAGAATAGAGTTAACCAACAGTAATGGACTAATTATCAGTTTTTATTGCACGTATCTAAGTCTTACCATAGCATTTGGAAAGTTTAATAAAAAATGTTGGTTTAGAAATATTGAGGCAGACTTGTAAATACGAGGGATTGTAATTAAAATTGAAGAGCGTTAAATGGGTAACGAAGATATTTAAAAGGGAAGTCTTAACATATTAATCAGATTTAAATTCAGAACAAAAAAGAAAACTCTACTCTACTCAGCATCTACACCCATTATGTGCCATTCACGTAGTGCATGTTTGGCTAAGCTTAAAAACTTATCTGTAACTAAATAAGTTTTAGAATAAATATTTTCTTTTTGATCGTCCAAAAGTAACCCCCACCTACTATTTTTACTTGCAAGAAGAAAGTAAATAATCAAAACATGTTTTGATACAAAAATTAACTCTCAAGTGAGTTTGACTTACTTTTAAGCTGCCAATTCCTGGTGTAACTGCCGTATTCGAGACTGAGTTCGAGCCTCAAATATAAAAAATTTCAGATGCTGAATTTTTGGTTGGTGTTGCAATGAACCTATCTTTAATAAGAGGTTTCGTTAATTTTATAACTGAAATCGAATGCACCAGCACCACAAAGGCATTTGGAACACATCATTGTAGAGTACAGTTATACTCGCAAAATTTTAATTTCTTTTTCTCCTCTATCCAATCCAGTTACAGTCTACTTGAGTCCACCAAATATCATCCTATTTGGGAATTAATTATTTTATTGTAGGGAATTTACTTGTTATCTAATGGTGCAGAATTTGTGGCCAAGTTTATTAGCATATACAGAAAGAACTCCAGGAATAATTAGTTATTGTAATCTACATGTGGCGGGAGGAACATTGATCGAGCTTCAAAATTTGGAACGCCTCATTTGTTTATCATTATGACATGTTGTTCACTGACTAAGAATCAGACGAGTTAAGAGAGAATGCATGAGATAGTAACTGTCTTGTTATGGAGATTTGAAGTTGAACGTTGTATGGTTGAAATACTGAATAGGGGTATGTTTGGAAATTCTTGCACTCTTAATCTTAAATCTGTTGATGCTCTTACCAAGTGCCCTATATAAAGTTGAATCTTAGATTCAGTGAACCGCGAGACTGAAAATGCAAAATGAAACACTTTCTTTTCAGCCACGTTCAAATTGTTTAAAGTTTCTTTAGATAGAATTTGTGATACGAGGCATTCCTTTAACGATTTTTATAAGATGTGACAATTCTTGTACTACGGTTAGGTGGGCTCTAATAACATTCCTCACGATGAGAACAAATTACAACTCCGACCATGGTGGACGGACAACAATAGCTTTTGGAGAGTATTAGCATATTTGTTCTAGCATGGACGCAACGATAAAGTCTCTTAAAATCCTATATAGGTTACTGCAATCCCTGATCCTATTGAACTTATGGCTTCGTATTATAAATGCTCGCTAACAATGGTCGAGGTACGGACATGGTCTTGTTAATTTTTTTTAAATTACAAGTGTTCGTTGACAAATAACAATGTCATAGGTTTGCACAGAGCGAGCTCAAGACGGTATCACAAATGGTGATCAAAATTCCACACTGATATATATAAAATTAATTGATAACAGGACGGTTTAATTTTTATATTAGAAAGTGTTCATTAATGTACTTCCCACAAACTACAATTTTTGTCAACAACATTACAGTAAGAGCCATTTACGCTACTTTCATTTAGAAAAGGAAGACAATTTACATGCTTTATAACGGTAACGGTATGTGTTAGTGTCAAAAAATTGGAGGGATAGCAGATATTTTGAAATAGTTATATTAGAAAATGATCAAAATGTTGAAACAAGGCAGCCAGCAAGAAGTGAGTCAGCAGCCAGGTGGAAGGCTGCAGCAGCAGGACCACAAGCTAACTGAATGGAGAAGACTCTAGAAGAAGATTGTTAGGAATTTTGTTAGCAATTTGTTGTAAAATCCGTTTCTTAGCATGTGAATAATCCTTCTAGAATTGTGTAAATTCTGTGTATATATTCTGGTGATATTGTGCATTTCAATCATCAAGAAAGTTAAATACAATTATCTTTCTCTCTCAATTCTTGCTTCATATTTTATATACTTGAAATGGTATCAGAGACTGGCATGGAAGATTCTAATGCTGGGAATACACAAACTCAAAATCCAAATCCAAATCCAATTCTTAATTTATCGGACTGCTCAACAAACACTATGAATCATAATCCATCACAGCCAAATAGTCCTTTTTTTATTGGGAGCAACGATCATACTGGAGCATTGCTTGTTACTCACACCTTGGAATTTAATAACTACCACTCTTGGGCAAGATCAATGAAAAGGGAATTAAGGATTAAGAATAAGTTGGGTTTTATTGATGGCAGTCTGAAGGAACCAGCAGATCCCAGTGATCCTCTCATGGAACATTGGCTCAGGTGCAACGATTTGGTGATTACATGGATGCAAAACACCATGGCAGTCGACATTAAGTGTAGCACAACCAATGCTGAAAGTGTGGACAGAACTCGAGCAACGATTTGCTCAACAAAATGCACCTCAAATTTTTGAAGTCAAGCAAGCCATAACTATGCTGCAGCAAGGCCAAGATGTTGTGAGCACTTATTTTTCAAAATTCAAAACTCTCCTAGATGAACTCATGAACTATGAAGCTGTCCCCAACTGCAGCAGTGGGGGTTTAGAGGTTGTGGCTTTCAAGCAACAAAGAGATTGGGTAATGAAGTTCTTGATGGGCTTAAGTGACTCATATAAAGAAATTAAGGCACATTTTCTATTAATTAAACCCTTTCCTAGCCTCAATGAAGTCTACTCAATAATGCAACAGGAAGAAAAGAGAAGGGAAATTTCAACTGAAGGATCTGTCAATGAATCAATGGCTCTTTTCACAAAGGGGAATTTTAAGGAAAAGGGGAGACAGAGTCTTTATGCGCCAAAGAGGGAGAGATTATTGCTCTTTTTGTAAAATGGCAGGACACTCTCTTGACAGGTGCTTCAAAGCCAACCCAGACAAACCTGTTTGTAGCTATTGCCAAATGCCTGGTCATCTGATGGAGAAATGTTTTAAACTTCATGGCTATCCCCCAAGCCACAAGCTTAATGTGAAGGAAAGGAGTTCAGCAAATCAAGCCATCAACAAAACCCAAGTGGAATTGACTCAAGAGCAAATTTCACAACTCATGGCACTCCTCAAACCTGTTGGCACTTCCCAGAACCAAATTCATTTAGCTAACAACGCTAAGAGTGTTTTTACTTCCACTTCTACTGATGAAAACATACACCAATTGTCTAGTATTTCTCTTTGTGCCAAATCAAAATACATGAACATTACAAAAGCACCATGGATCATAGATACAGGGGCAACAGATCACATGATCTGTTCAGCCTCTTCCTTTTCATCTATTCATGCTGAAGTTAATCATTCCATTTCCTTGCCTAATGGTGACATGGTTCCTGTTACTCACATAGGAACCGTAAAAATATCAGACATTTTAATACTACAAGATGTTCTATGTGTACCTAATTTCTCATTCAACCTTATCTCTGCAAAGAAATTATCTCAAATTTTGAATTGCTATCTGATTTTTTTTTTCAATTGTGCTATATTCAGGACCTTGCATCTTGGAAGACGATTGGCATGGGTGAAGTGAAGGAAGGATTATATCATATGGAGCTTGGAGACCTTCCTACCTCTGCCTTAACTGATTTCCAAAATAAACTAAATAGGCAATTCATCAGCCCTGCTTCTGTTTCAGCTGTCACTAGTGATTTTGATGTTTGGCATTATAGATTAGGACACACCTCCTATTCTGTTCAGGATATTGCTGGTGATGTTCAATTCTCAAAAATTGTTAATAAGAAACCATGTTCTATATGTCCATTATCTAAGTTACACAAATTGCCATTTCCCACCAGCACTCACAAATCTGAAAGGTGTTTTGAACTTTTACACTGTGACATTTGGGGGCCCTGCAATGAGATTGGGAGTGATGGTTCCAGTTACTTTCTGACCATCGTAGATATTTTAGTAGGTGCACCTGGGTATACACTTTAAAACTGAAGTCTGATGCTACTGCTGCACTACAAAATTTTTGTGCCATGGCTGAAAGGCAATTTGACACCAAAGTAAAGATAATTAGGACAGATAACAGGGGGGAATTTAATATGAGAGAACTCTATCTCAAAAGAGGCATCATTCACCATAAAACTTGTGTTGAGACTCCTCAACAAAATTCCGTGGTAGAAAGAAAGCACCAACATATCCTCAATACAGCCAGGGCCCTCAGATTCAAAAGTGGAATTCCTTTGAGGTATTGGAACCATTGCATCTTAACTGCAGTACACCTGATCAATAGGATTCCCTCCTCCGTCCTGGAAGGAAAGAGTCCCTATCAAGTTCTATTCAACAAAAAACCGTCATATAGACATTTAAAAAAATTCGGTTGTCTTACCTTTGCCACTACCGTTGTTAATGGGAGACACAAATTCGACCCTAGAGCTAAAAAATGTGTGTTCATAGGTTACCCTTTTGGAATCAAATGATACACTATGTTGGATCTTGAAACCAAAAAGATCTCTGTCTCAAGAAATGTTTTGATCTATGAAAATGTTTTTCCATTCAAAGATGAATCCACTAAACCACAACAAACCAATACCAATTCTGTTCGAGATTTCATTCCTCAAAATGAAGATGTTACAGCAAAATCAAGTGACTCAACAGGGATAAACTCCTTAGTCATCCAACATATGCAAGAGTCTGAACAAAATTCCAATGATGAAACTCAGGCCATAACTGATCCTGATACTTTTGATCTTGGTAACTCTGAACCCTCATCAGATATCACTCCCACTCTTTTACCTCGAAAGTCAACAAGAATAAGAAAAGCACCAACACATCTCCAAGACTTCATATGTCATCAGGCCACTGCACTTCATCCATTCCAAGAGTCCAACAAGCTGAAGGAATCAGGTAATTACTATCCTCTCAATGACTACCTTTCATTTGAAAAATTATCAAATTCATACAAAACTTTCGCTGTTTCTGTCACTTCTCAAAATGAGCCTAAGAATTACCAGGAAGCCAAAGACTCACCAGAATGGTGTAGGGCCATGAGAGATGAAATTAAAGCTCTTGATCTTAATAACACTTGGGTCTTGGTTAATCTTCCTCCTGGTAAGGAGGTAATACGATGCATGTGGGTCTACAAAGTAAAATATAGGGCAGATGGCAGCATAGAAAGGTTCAAAGCAAGGCTAGTAGCCAAGGGCTACACGCAACAAGAGGGACTTGATTACCACAAGACATTCTCACCAGTTGCCAAAATAGGCACAGTGCGAACCTTGTTAGCACTTGCAGCCATAACAAGATGAAATCTCTTTCAATTCGATGTTAACAATGCTTTCTTGCACGAAGAACTGGAAGAGGAAGTGTTCATGGAAGTTCCACCAGGTTGCTATGAAGCGAACGCCAAGGGGAAAGTCTGCAAGCTCAAGAAGAGCTTGTATGGATTGAAGCAAGCATCACGCCAATGGTATGCCAAGCTTTCTAAATTCATTATTGAGCAGGGATATGTTCAATCAAAGGCAGATTACAGCCTTTTTACCAAGAGTAATGGACATCTCTTTATTGTCGTATTAGTTTATGTAGACGACATAATAGTGGCTGAGAATTGTATTAGTATGACTGATCATCTCAAGGCTTCATTTCATGACAAATTTAAAATCAAGGATCTAGGGGAGCTCAAGTATTTTCTTGGGATAGAAGTTGCAAGATTTGTAAAAGGGATTTATGTGTGTCAAAGAAAGTATGCCCTTGACATTTTAAGAGATTCAGGAACTATTGGATCAACACCAGCAAGAGTACCATTAGATCAAAATGTAAAACTAATGAGAGAAGAAGGAGAATTACTTCATGAACCAGCTGTTTATAGAAGATTAATCTACAGACTTTTGTACCTAACAATAACTAGGCCAGACATATCTTATTCAGTTCAGTTACTAAGTCAATTTATGGATTGCCCTCGTATTCCACATTTACAAGCAGCACATAAAGTCTTGAGGTACATCAAGAGGGCACCAGGCCAAGGAAGTTTCTATCCTGTAGATTCTCAGTTACCATTGCGAGGTTATTGTGACTCAGATTGGGGAGCCTGTCCCAACACTAGGCATTTAGTCACAGGATATTGCGTATTAATTGGAAGTTCACTAGTATCCTGGAAGTTGAAGAAAACAGCAAGTAGTCTCAAGGTCGTCTTCAGAGGCAGAATACCGAGCTATGGTCAATTTGTATTGTGAGCTTACATGGTTCAGGTATCTGTTGGAAGATTTGAAGATTCCTCATCCTCAGTCAGCCTTTTTATATTGTGATAAAAACCAACATTTTCCATCTTCTTAGATTAGGGGGTCCACTCCTTGATGTCGTTCCACTATAAAAGTACTAAAATATTGGAGAAATCAACAGAACAACACTAGTGCCATTTAACAACACTAGTGTCATTCTGCCTCTAAACACGGATACGAAGAGCCACGACCCATTCGAGCCACGATAATCGATGATTTGAGCTTATTTAAGCTGCAGGTTGGACACGCTGCTTACAACATTCGGGAGATTTGCTCATTACTTGTACTTTCAAAAGAATCTAGACCAAGACTTGTGATTCTAGGGTTTGCTACCATATATTCAATATCAATTCCACTATTCGTTGTCATGAAACCAACATTTTCTGCCTTCTTAGATTAGGGGGTCCACTCCTTGATGTCGTTCCGCTAGAAAAGTACTAAAATATTGGAGAAATCAACAGAACAACACTAGTACCATTTAACAACACTAGTGTTGTTCTGCCTCTAAACACGGATACGAAGAGTCACGACCCATTCGAGCTACGATAATCGATGATCTGAGCTCATTTAAGCTACAGGCTGGACACGTCTCTTACAACATTCGGGAGATTTGCTCATTACTTGTACTTTCAAAAGAATCTAGACCAAAACTTGTGATTCTATAGTTTGCTACCACATATTCAATATCAGCTCCACCGTTAATTATCACGAAATCAATATTTTCCGCCTTCTTATGTTGGGGGTCCACTCCTTGATGTCGTTCCGCTAGAAAAGTACTAAAACATTGGAGAAATCAATAGAACGGCACTAGTGCCGTTTAACGACACTAGTGTCGTTCTACCTCTAAACACGGATACGAAGAACTACGACTCATCCGAGCTACGATAATTGATGATCTGAACTCATTTAAGCTGCAGGCTGGACACGCCGCTTAAAACATTCGAGAGATTTGCTCGTTACTTGTATTTTCAAAAGAATCTAAACCAAGACTTGTGATTCTATGGTTTGCTGCCATATATTCTTTATCAATTCTAACGTTAGTTGTCATGAAATCAACATTTTCTGCCTTCTTAGGTTAGGAGGTTCACTCCTTAATGTCGTTTCGCTAGAAAAGTACTAAAATATTAGAGAAATCAATAGAACGGCACTAGTGTCGTTCTACCTTTAAACACGGATACAAAAAACTACGACCTATCCGAGCCACGATAATCAATGATCTGAGCTCATTTAAGCTGCAGGCTGGATACGCCGCTTAGAACATTCGGGAGATTTGCTCATTACTTTATAAACAGGAAACGGGAAAAAGACACAACTGCCGTTACTGTTTTGAAAACGGCACAAGTGTCGTTCTACCTATAACACATGAGTACGACGACTCGTCCGAGCTTCAATAATCGATAATCGATAAGATGAACTCTTTTAAGCTGCAGGCTGGACACACCGCTTACAACATTCAGGAGATTTGCTCATTACTTAATAAACATGAAAAAGGAAAACGACACAACTGCCGTTACTGTTTTGAAAACAGCACAAGTGTCGTTATAGGACCAGCGATGTTTTGTTGTAACAAAAAACCGTATAACTGCCGTTATGGCTTCATCGAGCCTAAGATAATGACAAAATCTCTCGTTCCAAACATTATAAATAATTTGCTTTTCAAAATGACAAAAGTAGTACATCGTAACAGTACACCACCATTTTTTTCAATATTACAAAAGAAGTACATCGTAACACTACAAATGTCTCATATGCTAGTTGGAACATAAAGA
>CAIGRF010054648.1:18494-30886 GCA_903798235.1 Fraxinus ornus
AAAAAAAAAAAAAAAAGTTAAATAGTTATCATATTTAAATTATCAAAGTAACCACATTGTATTATCAACAACGGACAGACCATAACAGATAATGTTTGTATTGTCATTTTACATGGAATATAACGACTGTAGTGTCGTTCGACACTACATAAAACGGCTGGAGTGCCGTTCTGTACTACAGTTTGTCCAATAGTTGCGGACAGTACAGAAATACACCAACTGTGAAAAAAAATCAGCTAAAATATCATTTCATACTATATTTAACAATAAGCACCAATGTATAAGAGATTTCCAAAAATACCTTTCTTTTTTCTTCAAGTATTATAAGATTTCAATGTAGATAAAATAGAAACCAAAATTCTTGTTCAAATGCTCAAAATGTTGGAGAAGATAGATGAAAAATATAATGAATAACAAGTTTTTGGGGGTAACAAGCATAGGGACGAAGAGCACGTACATTGATACGATTGGACATGAATTGGGGAATTTAAATAGATTGAAAGGGTATTTGTGTTTTTTCATGATATCGATATTTTAAACATTTTATACCCTTTATTTATTGATTTTTTTTAATTAAGGTCATTTGACAAATAAACATTGAGAAAGTGCTTTTTATTTAAGTACATTGTTTGACTATCCCTTTTAAAAAAGAATTCTTTTTTCTTCGCTATTAGCACTGTTGTCAGCCATAAAAAGTAATTTTTGGTTGGAATCATGCTTTAATGCTTTGTACATTTGGTTTTTGTTTAAAAAATCAATTATTTTAGATTGGAGTATGCGTATTAAGTACTTGGTTGCACGTGAGTTTCATTTATTCTGAAATGGTTCATTGACTAGAAATGTTTCATTTGTAGATTATGGCCCATTTCACGAACTGAACGAGTCTACAAGTGATGGACATTCGTATGATGGGCAAGACTTACATTTTGACAAAGACTCGAACTTCAGTCATTCTGGGAATGAATTAGGGTTTGTTCTCTTTACCGTTTTCAAACCGTTTTCTATTTTCGATTTTTCAAAGCAGTGAAAACGCGTTTTTGAGAACAAGTTAAAAATTTACAAAAAAAACTCAAAATGACAAAATTTGTCTTTTTGAGTACTTTCACTTATACTCAAACCAAAATTTTCAAAACGCGTTTTGATTGCTTTTAAAATATTTTTTCAAAATGTCAAAAAGACCACATTTTCAAAAATTTCAAAATGGACACTCAAAATACAAAACCCAAAATGAATTCAAAACTCAAAATATAAAACTAAAATACAAAGAGAACAGTCTCTTAGACTCCGAAGGGGATGACATGCTATATGGAGGTGGTTTGTTTTGGATAAGATTTTTGGGGTATTGTTGTGTATTGTACTTACGTTGTTTCTAAAAATAATCTTTTGAATGGTAACTTTTCACGGAAATATATTTCGAATTAAAATCATAGTAAGTGTTCGGTTTGTTAACAAGTAATAAATTGTATGTTGAGTTTAAGTATCGTCCCACGGAAATTGATTACTTCAATTTTAATTATTGCGACCTTAACTGAAACAAGAGTAATATGATGTATTTGTTTGTGACAAAATTATGAATAAATTAATCTACTTATACAATTATGAGTAAATTAACTAAACTAAATGCAAGTTATTCTAAATGCGATTAATGTGTTCAATAAATAACAAAAATACTAGGATCCCAAATTCCTATGCAATAATCAGTTTTAACCCTAGTTTTTTCACATTGACAACACGATTGAATTTTGATGAATCAATATTCCTATTTTATTTAACAATTTCTCTCGAGTAATGTTAAACCTGCTTTTATATATGACCCAATTATATTTCTATGATGAATGCGAACATATAAAAATGGATGAATTTTTATGAACACTTAAAGATTTACATAGAACATAACAGTATATTTCTATCTTATATCGGACCCTACGACAATTTATATATGTTGAATCCATTTTTCTTCTTTCGAATACATAAAATATGCCACCAAATTCACATAATTACCGTGCACAATAATTGTGGAGAAAAGAAAATCATATAAATCTTTCAATATTCAAAACGTGTTTTTAATGTCAAATATATAAAACTAAAAATCAAAAATTCATATTACATAGTTCATCGTTCTCTTAGTACAAAAAAAACTAGCTTAGCATGTTATGAATAAGAAAACAAAATATATAATGAAGAATTGACACCACCCAGTTAATCTTGAATTGAATCTTCGTGTTCTTGGAGTCGATCTTCACGTTCTTGCATTCTTTTCTCCTCCAAAAGCTCTTAAAATATGTTATAATACGTCTCGGTGGCTCCAATGTTTTAAAAGACGCCTCAAGATTTGTTTCCATTGGAGTTTTATTGAAATAAGGAAATCAGATTTTTTCCTCCGGAATTGTACTATGCGACTGCATAGTACATTTTCATGCGATCGCATAGTTCATTTAAATTCTCCCTGAAATTCTCCGAAGCACTACATGCGACCACATGTAAGATGAACTCTACGACTGCACAGTTCAAACAAACTTCCATTCTTTGCATTTTGGTCATCGAACTCCTTTTTTTCGTTTCTTGATATCTTTTCTCACTTTTTCTTTTTCCAACATTTCATTCATTTGCTCTATTGGTGTTTGAATCCTTCACATCTTTGTTACTTCTCCCAGTTCATCTTTCGACTATTTGTACTTTGGTCCTTGAACTTTGATTTTCTTCCATTTTAGTCATATTTCGCTCATTTTTCCTAAATTCTATCATTTACATCAATGTTATCCTACAAAACACAATTTATATAGAATTATGCCATATTTCGATATAATGACCAATAATTGTCTATATTTTGTGACTTCAATAAATGTGTAAAACGCACTTATCAGTAACGTTAATGTATTTGTGGGAGGGGAGGAATCACATTGTAACAAACAAGTTCGATTATGCTAATTTATGTACACTTCATGTTGTTTGATGTACGTACATAAATAACGTTACTTGAGCATTTGAAAGACACATTCCTTCTACAAAACACGGCTGTTAATTAGAATAAGATCCATACAATGCTAATGAGTTATGGACACACACTACTTCCCAAATATTACAACACGACGACATGAGGAATACATATTCAAACTTCTCAGAACATCTCCAATCCACTCTCTATTTTTAAAGAGTATATTCTATCATTTGGAGAGTATCTATAAATTTAGAGAGTTAAAATTTTGAAGTACTCCAACAAGTTTTTTATATTTAACACTTAATTTTACTACTCTAAAAAAATATTTATTATTTTTCTTTATCTTTTATTTTAACTAGTTTTTCTTTATATTATTTTATTGATTTCCTATATTGAAAATTGAAACAATATCAATATATTTAATTATAGAGAGTGAGTTTGACTTTCCAACTCTCCAAATTTGAAGAGTCAAACCCACTTTCTAAATTAAAATGTTAATTTAAAGAATCTCATGGAGCATGTTTAGTAGGGCTCAAAAGTCGATTAAAAAAAATATAATCGTTATTTGATCACAGTCTTCTAATAAAAATTAACAATAATGGTTAATTTTTCAATTTTAATCTTTACCAAACACACTTTAAAGGTGGACTCATTAAAATTGAGAGAAACTCGTGTTTAAGAGTATGGTCTCATACTAACATTACAACAACCGAAGCTAATACGCCAGATTACAACGAACACGACAAAAACTGACAATGCAATTTTGTACATTTTCATCAGTTTGCAGATTTTCCGACTTCTTCTTCAAGCATGTTCTTTGAATTTATGATCATCCGGTGCCCACAAACCTACGCTCCGGGTTGTTCTCTATCTAAGAAGTTCTCACACGCACCAGATGCTCACAATATCAGTAACTTCTTAACCCATTATGCCAAGAAAATTCAGACAATGCCACCACAATCCACAAAGCGGTAAAAACGAGATGGCTGCAGCAGAAAAACTTTGCGGTCCGTAGATGGGGAGAGTTAGGGCAACGTCAACACAAGACCGTCATTGTGCAGGTACATCCGTGTGTTGAAGAGAGACTTTGTACTTAGAGGAGGAAGGAGTTCGCTGGTTGATTTTGGGGAGAAAATGGCAGTGGTCGATTAGGGGGAAAATGAAATTCGTTCTGGTTTTTGTCTTTTTGAGGAGGAAAAATGGTTTTTTTTTTAGTTTTTTCAAAGCTAAGATCAAAATCGTGTTTTGGACAAACGATTTATGCTGATGGTGCTGAAGACGCCATTCTTCTCCCAATTTGTGGACGCCAGACGCCCCCTAGGAATTCCATCCACCTCGGTAGCGACCAACGAAACAGATTTTTGACGGTGATGGATGTAGTGTTAGCGGGTAAAGTTGAGTGAGTAATATGAGGCAGAATAAAGTTTGATGAGCAGTCCTTCATAATCGTAAAAGTTTAGAGTGATTTTTGAAATAGTTCACCCCAATTCAATAGATAAGATATTAACCATTTTTTTTATAGGATAATTATATTATCACTACAAAATTTATTTGCTACACTACATTATAACTACACCACAATTAAAATATATTTTCAATAAATACACTACAATAAAATTACAATTATACTCCTATATTCCTAATCTAATAAAAACTAAAAATAAGAGAAATATTGTGTTGTACTCATTATCCCATTTACAAGGACTTCTATAACTCATCAATAGTTCAGTATTATTATGAGATGACTAAGATAGAAGCTTATGCAATGACGACTAAGACAAGGGCCTCAATGTTGGAGGATTTGGAGACTGAAGCTTTGATGCGTGAATGTGGCTTACATGGGAATTCCTTTCAACATTCTCCACCTAGTAGCTTGGGTGGGTTCGGGAGTCCAATTGATATGTCTTTAGAGGATCCTCGGCAGCTTCCTCCCCTAGCTGAAGGTTTGGGTCCCTTTATTCAGACTAAGAATGGAGGATTTTTGCGCTCGATGAATCCTGTGCTTTTCAAAAATGCCAAAAATGGAGGGAACTTAGTGATGCAGGTGTCTAGTCCCATAGTAGTTCCTGATGAAATGGGTTCTGGAATAATGGACATACTTCAGGATCTGGCTTCTGTTGGAATTGAAAAGCTCTCAATACAGGCAAATAAATTAATGCCTCTGGAAGCTATAATTGGGAAGACGATGCAACAAGTAGCATGGGAAGCTTTATCCAATCTGGATGGGCTAGAGAGGTGTGCTGTTACTATTTCAGCATTGCGAAATAGATGTATTTTTTTGTAACTCATTTTCAACATCCCAACAATTACGAGTTAATTGTTTCAATGGCCACTGTACTTTACTCATTGTCACGGATTACCCATTGAACTTTGAAATGTTTCCCAATACCCGTTGAACTTATCTCTGTTTCACTAAAACGGCCATTAGACAGATTTCATCCGTGAACACATCTACGTGGACGACGGAATGCTGACATGTCAGTTGAAAATGTAACCTCGTGTACACGTGGATGACAAATCACCCAAACAGGCCCTTCGCTACAGTAAAGATTTTCTATTTAATTGACATTACAATTGAATAAAATGGCAAAAACAAAACAAACCCTCCAGTCAAATTGAAGAGAAAACCCTAGCCCTAGCCATCGCCCAAATTCATTTCATCTGCAAATGCATCTCCAACTTCGAATTGGGAAATCCGAATAGATATCCTTTTTTATTCAGGTCGCGATTGGGCAAAGGAGTCTTAATTGTCAAACCCAAACCGGAATCCCCAAATCGATTTCACACGTGCGACCCCAAAATTCATTTTCTACAGAGACGGGCGTCGATGTAGCTGGGAGTGAAAAGGGTTCACAGACAAATGCTTGACGACTCTTACAAGAATAATTAGTTTTGTTTTGCTGTTTATGTAATTGTAATGAGGTCCCACGTTTTGTTATGAATATTGGAAATGCTATTATGGGCGGTTGATTTAAATTTGTCATTTTTGTGGACAGTTTGGGTAATGCGATTATGGGAGGTTGATTTAAATTTAGCATTCAGTTTCGATATTCTAGCTTTCAGTCCCAAACATATAAGAGCTCTTGGCTAAAATCTAGATTTGATGGCCACTACAAGTTCCTTTAGTATTATCAATCTTTACATTAGCTTCAGTTTATTGCCTTCATTGAAAGTGTTGACTATTGATTCCAATAAAGAGTTCACAGTTAAACTATTGATACCCTAACTAGTTGAATTACTTATCTATGGCAGAATGGTAAGATTCATATAGAATGTGCATGGATTGATACTTAATTCATATGTGATTTAACTCCAATACTTGAGAGATCACTAGATAGGTCTCAGAAGATAGAAATAGCCCAAGTGAAGGGCATTCATGTGACTAAAATCTGAACTGCTTCACAGAATATGTTCCTACATCTGAACTGAATGGAGTCTAAAATCTGAACTGCTTCACAGAATATGTTACGAAAATATAAAACAAAGCAGTTGGAGTAATTTAAACAATCACATCAGACCAACAACTTATATTTCAGTCCTCATATCAGCAGTTATATTATGCACATAAGTCTTGCTTCCACTAAAATATTGCACCGAGACAGGCAGAATTTATACGAATTTTAAGCTCCAAAATATTGGGCTTTGCATTAATATATATACCGAAGCACCTATTTTCGACTGCTTCAAAAACCAAAAAAAATCAACGGTTACAAAAAAAGCAGCCACCTACAGAATTCCTAAATCCTTAGGCTTTGCATTAAGATTTATACTAAAGCACCTATTTTTGACTGCTTCATAAAAAAAAAAAATTCAACAGTTAAACAAAGCAGCCACCAACATACTGACCAAATCATTGGGCTTCACATTAACATCTATACTAAAGCACCTATTTTGTTACTTCAAAAACCAAAAAAAAATCATCTGTTGCAAAGCTTCACTCTAGGATGTAGCCATTGAAGTATTCACATTTCTTCTTTTCCTTGCCCTGTCTGCCCTCAACCTGGAGGCTTCCACAGCATTAACGCTTTGCAATTCATCCATCATTACTTCAAAATTAACTTCAATGGAAGGAACATTAACTCTAGGTAAGGTTGCAGCTGGTCCAGATGTTGCATAGTCAGTTTGCATTTCCCTAACTGCCATGGGTGTAGGCATGAATTGGAATTGTTGTCCTTCAACCGAGTTGTGGGTTGTTGACGATACCTTTCTTTGTGGCACTCTTTTGCCGACCATGTTTTCCTATTAATCAACAAGCAAATTCAGATTAACTCAATGATGCATAAGACTACATTCCTATAAAGAAATGAAGGACTGATAAATCTTTACCTGCTCGTTACCCACTACATTGGCATATTCTTCCACAGGTTCTAATTCTGTGTCGAACCAATCCTGCCACATGCAAATTGAATCATAACACATTTCCATAGTTAGCCAAACTTCAAAAAATACAAATGTTATGCTTACATCAGCATTAGGTGCATCGGGTCTATCATGATATCGTTTATTGTGACCAATCGCGCCGCATGTTGAACATGTCATTTTCACTCGACCTTTTCTTCGAACGTAAGATTTTCCTTGTGAATGCACCACCACTTCTTCGTCCGCCCCCTTTCTCCTATTTATCTGCCTCTTTCCTGAACGTGGGACAGTCCATGAAGGGGGAATTATATCAACAACTTCCACATTTGGCCATAACCTCATCCCGTTAATGGGGTTCAAGATGTTGTTGTAGCATCTCAAGTATGTCTCGATTGTGTAGCAGTTGTCAACGTAATCCTCTGGTTTGTTCCTACACTCTCTTATGATGGATATTGCATGCATGCACGGAATCCCAGTGAGTTCCCATTCTCTACATGCACATGTTCGTTCTTGGAGATCAACAACGTATGTTCCAAAACTGCAATCAACTTGCCATTTAGGCCCTCCAGATAAGTGCAATGTACATTTTCGAGATTTCTCCGCATTCTTGTGTAGCTTTCTCCTGATCTTAGGACACAATCGATCAGTGTATCTCATCATATTGTCTCGACGCTTACGGATCCGAGTCATGAAGGTTAATTGAATAGAAGTAAGCATCGTAATAATCATCTTATCCCTATCACTTCGCAATGTCTTGTTGAACACTTCACAAATATTATTTAAAAGGATGTCGCTCTTTGCATGAGTTGTGAAATGAGACCGACTCCATTCTTGTGGAGGTCTTTCCATCAACCATTTGTATGCTTCTTCGTTTAGTTGCCTGATTTGCTGCATCCAATGTCGGTAGTCAGAAACAGTTGTCGACTTTGCAGCACGCCATAGGTAATTTTTAAGAATTTTTCCCTTAAACTCGTGATTGAAGAAGTTCGTGTACATATGTCGTACACAGAATCTGTGCTCTGCCTCAGGAAACAACTCCTCAGTCACATTCTTTAAACCTTTTTGTCTGTCTGTCATCAATGTCCAACCTTTACCATTGTCAATCCCAATGTCATCTGCAAGATACTTCATAAACCATCTCCAAGTGTTCGTGTGCTCTCTTTCAACAACAGCATATGCAATCGGATAAATACAATTGTTAGCATCAAGTCCAACTGCAGTTAACAATATTCCTCCAAAACAACCCCGTAGGTGACATCCGTCAACTCCAACCAACTTCCTACAACCAAACCTAAATCCTAATTTACAACAGTAGAAACAAATGTAGATCCCCCGAAACACCTGTTGTTGTAATGCGATAATCACGGTGGACCCAACATTGGTTCGTAAAACCTCATCTGCATAAGACCTCAAAAGCTTAAACTGATCTTGTATAGTCCCTACCAACAACTCTTTGGCATATCTTCTCATCTTCCATGTTATATTTCGACTAATATCTGTACGAAAATCTTTTTTACAGTCGCCAAAATAAGTTCTGTCTTCCATTCGGGGTCTACCTTGAATTGTTCAATATACCATTTGGTTAAAAAAACATAATTGCAATGTCCGTTAAATTGGTCGCGACTACATGTATGCTCCGCTATGTAGGATTTCACTTGTAGTCTCTCGGAAGCATCAAATGCAGATGCCCATATCCTCCATGTACACCCAAGTTTGCAAGCCCCTTGTACTCTTCTATCCTCATTTACCTTAAACTTCACATTATATCCATTCATCGCACCATATGTCCTTACTGCCTCTCGAAACTCAATTGCAGAACAAAATAATTGTCCGACCTCAAAATGTGGATTCTTCATTCCTGAATCGAAAGAAAATTCAGGAAATCTATAACCACTCTCTTCGTTGGAAGAGCATCGAGACAATAGCTCCTCCGTTGACGGGCATTCCAAATCATCTACTTCAACATCATTACTCTTGGTCGGTTCCTCCTCCACTCCCCTATCACATTCATCCAACCCCGCTTCAATCCCATTTGTCACATTTCTGTCGTACAATACATCGTCCTCATCAGATGCAACATCATTATCGAAATCTACGAAATTTGGATCGTCATCATGACCTGTCACATAATAAGCAAAAATTTAAGAAATTGAAGTGAATGTTGACAGTGGGAGTTTTCAAACTGTAGCAAATATTACAAAAAAAAAAGACCAATAATATTCTGAAAAGTAACAACAATGTTAGTAAGCAAGAGCTAAGAAATGCATCTACAATACCAACTCAAACAATTAACTCCAAACATTTACTGAAATTCATATACAATACTCAATTCAAACCCATTTACTTAAGTACTCAAATGGAGTTAATTATGAAAATGAAATAAAAAACAATAACATTCTCGAAATTTTAGTATTAAGAACAGAAATCTTAAGAAGCTCAATATAAGGAATTAATCTATCTAAAATACCAATTGAATGGCCAATGAAATGGGGATTTTCTTTTTTGCCATTTCAAACTTCCATTTCCTATTTATTACCATATAGATTCTTATACTTAATTACATGGATTATACCCAGCAGATTTGGTAGGGGAGAATTCACGTGAAAGGGAATTTTCTTATTGACCTTGAAGAGAACTTACAAAGGTATATATACACAATCATTTACCAACTAATGGCCAGGTGTATTATGACAACTCAGCAACTCTAAACAACTTAAACTAACTTCTAACCGAGGATTAAGCTAAGTAAATAAATATGTCAGCTTCAGCTTCTATGCGCCACAGGAATGGGTAAAGAAAAGCACGCACATTCTGAGAACTTTACCTTCACTTTCATCGTCCATTTGCACGCCTTCTGTAATGTTCGAAAATAACCACTTGAGTGTCTTTGTTCGAAATTGATTTTCAGTGTATATGTTCGAAAACGATTTGGTGATTACGGGTTGGGTTCGGTAAAGGTGTTATGATGTGTTGCGATTGACATAGAGAACCTGAATCAAAGGTACATGTGTTTTAAAATTTGAAGGTGGAGACACATTTGCTTGGGTTGAGGAATTTGGAGGCAACAACTAGGACATTTTAGGGTTCTTCATTTGGGGGATGAACTGGTCAGTGTCTAGAGAAACAAGACTTTTGTTTTTTGTTTTTTGGTTACTGTAGCTAAGGTCGTGTTTGGGGAGTTCTTCTTCCACGTGTTCAGCTGATTAGCAATTTTAACAGACATGTCAGCATTCCGTCTTCCATGTCAACACGTTCACGAAAGGAATCCGTTGGGTGGCCATTTCGGTGAAACGGAGTTAAGTTTAATGGCTATTGGGAAGTATTGTAAAGTTCAATGGGTAGACCGTGACGATGGACAAAGTTCAGTGGCCAATGAAACAATTAACTCCAACAATTACACTAATTATAGTTTTCTTGATTTGTTTATCCATGTTTCAGACAAGGTTTAATTACCGTGAAGAAAAGAAAATTATCTTGCCTTCGTGGAAGAAAGCAAAAGCCGACAGAATAGCTATGAGCAATGAGATGTTAAGGAAAAAAGAAAGAAAGAAAGAAATTAGGTTTTACATTTGTGGTGTTTGTTATTAAATAAATATTAAAAAATATATTAAAAATCTAATTATGTAATTTTACTTAAGGATATTTAAGTAAATAAGAAATTTGTGGTGTACTTAATAAAATTTGTAGTGGTAATATAATTACCCTTTTTTATATTGTCGAGTGGTATTAAATTCTTCACGCAAAACAAGTCAATAATATAAATTGAAATACTTTTTCTCAGTCCAATAAGATTTATAAGAGAAAATTTGTATCAAATTAGTAGAGTCACTGAATTCTAAATTCCTTTCGAAATTTTCTAGCTACACGTCTTCTTTCTTTAGCCAATTTTCAGACTTCAAAATTTTAAATCGATCAAGCTTGGGTTAGCTGGTTTGGGTTTGGACGCAATTCAAGTTGTATCAATTATTTTTTTGTTGAATTTGGATAATTTTTTAAAGTTTGAATCACTTGAAATTTTCCATTATTTTTAATTTATATAAGGAATTTTTTCTAAAAAAAATAAACTAAATAAGTTTGAAATTATAGAGCATTTTCATTTTACAAATTTTTGAGATTTATTTTGTTCATTATCATATCCTTAATTTTTAGTTCACTGAATTGGGTTGTCTTAATTCATAACTCGAGACTCCACTCAACTCGATCTCAAATTTGATTTCCCAACCCATCCCAACCCAATTTAACTTAAAAACTAAAGTCTCGGGATGTGTTGATTTTTGTCTAGTCATTTCCACAACTTTTCAATCACGTATTTTATCAAATTTTATCAAAATTTACTACAAAATTTAATTTTAACATCCACCGAAGAGAAGCTTCTAAAATTCTATTTGTGAGCTTTTCACAATACATACATAAAGACAAATATAACAAGAAGTGCTAGAATTTTATTAAAAAGAAAATTGACATGAAAAAGTGATATACACAAATATAGAGGTGGAAATGGGCCGAGGCTCGACCCATACTCGGACCCCCTGGCTCGTGCCCGAGCTCGCCCAAGGTGAGCCGCTTGGCGATCCAAGCAGCTCGGCTCGTCGGCTCGTCCATTTTTTATTTTTTAATATAATAACTATAATTTATAAACTATTAAATTACAAAACTTAAAAATATATATATACACAAACAATATCTAATTTTTTTTTTTAAATACATTTTTCAAAACAATTTTAATATTTAAAATAATAAGAACAAAATTTTATTTGTTGAGAAATGAGAACCTAAAGAAAAATATATATAAACACGTTTTGTAAACAATTTTTTAAATATACATTTTTAAAAAATATTTTGATTTTTTACAATTAAAAAAAAAAAGATTTACCCTCATCATTTATCCGGGTTTGAGACTAGCTACTTCAATTTCAAGTAGGTGGAGTTAAAAATTGTACAAGAATTTACGTGTACAATTTTTTTTAAAAAAATTATAAAGGTGTGAATATAAAATATTGTGATGAATGTGGTGAAATTAAATTTCACTTACTTGGTTACATGCAATTTCGACATATTTATCTTGAATTCGATAATTAGCGTCTTCCTAGTCCTT
>CAIGRF010054648.1:50188-76285 GCA_903798235.1 Fraxinus ornus
AAATTCCAAATCCGTTGTTATGGGCCTTAGGAGGCCCTTCACTTCGTTCATCCACCTCATCCGCCACATGTTGGACGGACTGATTTTGGTATTGCCGCATGGATGCCGAACCAAATTCATGACGAATGAACCGATTCCATTATGCCGAACCGAAACGCTATTGCCTCGCTTGGAAGAAGAGTCGGACTCACTCGCCGTTCACGGCGGATGCAGAGGCCGCACTCTGCACTCACTGCATTTCACAATCCCCATCGCCACACCTCTACCAAGATCTTTTATGAGGAGATATATCCAAAGTCCTTGAGTGGTTGATGGGACTTGTGGCAGGTTGCAAACGGTCAAATCCGTTGCTATGTCGGAAACCAATTAATACTCGCCAACCTATGGATTGACGATTGACACCTATGAAAAGATGACACATCTAGGATCCGAGGCCACATGTCCCACCATCGAACATTTCTCCTTTTCATTTCTCTAGTATAAATACCCTCACACCAATCTTGGCATTCTAGTTCTTTGATTAAAAATGCCTCATCCTATATTTACACACATTCTCAACCACGTCCTGATGACCACTTCACCGTCAGGCACCACTTTTCGGTTGACTGAAATACTGACTTGATCGTCGGAGTGCTCGCGACTCCTTCCACTCCCACCGAAAAAGGCCACGACTAACTAATGGCATGCTACCGTACATAGGGAGGAGCATACGTAAAGACTTATTCTATTGGCTACATGTCAGAGCCATTTTTTGGGGTCAATAGATTGGCGTCGTCTGTGGAAAATGAAACTATAACCATGAGTATCCCCACAAAAGAAAAGTTTAACAAAATATTTGGTTGATATTCCTCCTTGAAAAGGGGATTTGTTCTTGAAGAAAGAACGAGTAGAAGCTACAAACTTCATTATTTGGGAAAAGAAAACTTGCAACTCCAAGCCGATAAAATTTCTCCTCCGCGGAGGATGTCCACTTCATCAAGGAATGTGGGGTGCCATCTCTAGTGAAGCAGATCAATAGTGTTTCCACACATTCTTACTCCTTGCCAAGGTCTATACGCCCTCAAGATGCCACCTCGGCCAAGGATATTTGCTTCCTCAAGAGAGGAGCGGGTGCCACTTCTGGTGCAGCGGATCAACAGTGTTCTCATACATTCTTACTCCTTGTCGACGTGCATACGTCCCCAATGGGGGTCACTCAACAAGGAGTCCATTTGCTTCATCCATTTGCTTAAGTGGTTATACTTAGGCAAAGTGTTTACACTTGGATTCCATTTGCTTAAGTGGTTTATACATAGGTGAAGTGTTTACACTTGGATTCCATTTACTTAAGTGGTTATTCTTAGGCAAACTTTTCATTCATTTGCTTAAGTGGTAATGTTTAGGCGAAGAGTTTACACTTGGATTCTATTTGCTTCACCTCTTTGCTTAAGTGTTTATGCTTAGGCGAAGTGTTTACAGCATTTGTTTTGTCATTGTCTTAAGTCTTTATCTGGTTAGCGTGTTTTAAATGAAGCAACAACACTTGAAATGACAATTGAATAAAGAATTTCATTACAAACAAATCAGGGCCGAAGCTATTACAAAAAAGGAAAGAGAAAAGAAAAATATACGGGTCTACATTTACACCCCTTCTCTCACCTCCTCCAAGGGACTTCCTCCTCGGCCTCCAGTTGGACCGTCAAACTCTTTTTCGAGAAATGCTATGTCCAGTTCCGGATGCATCTCCAGCAGGCGAGACATCAAATGTTGGGCATTCTACAAAGCCCAGTAGTTGGTGAAAGTGTCATATTCCTTCATTTGGTTGAAGTTATCAATGTAGTTCTGAATCGTTACTTCACCTATATCTTCGCTTCAGCCTTAAAAGATTCAATCTCCTCCTTTTAGGCTTCGGTAAGCATCCCGAGTTCAGTTTTTTCCTTGTTGGTCCCCTCCAATGCCTCTGAGAGAATCCTTTGGTATGCATTGGACTGGTCAATTCGCTTATTAAGTGCAGCCACTTGGGAAACCGACTCATGGGGTTCATTTTTCAGTTGATTCATGTGTATCTTCGCTTCAGCCTTAAAAGATTCAATCTCCTCCTTTTAGGCTTCGGTAAGCATCCCGAGTTCAGTTTTTTCCTTGTTGGTCCCCTCCAATGCCTCTGAGAGAATCCTTTGGTATGCATTGGACTGGTCAATTCGCTTATTAAGTGCAGCCACTTGGGAAACCGACTCATGGGGTTCATTTTTCAGTTGATTCATGTGTATCTTAGCAGAGTCCTATTTCACGTCGGCCTCAATCCTCTTCACATCAGCCTCCTCTGCCTCTTTCCTGGCCTTCTTCACCTCTTCTTTCCACTGGCCCAATGTCTAGACCCTTTGTTCCAACTCCTCATTTTTCTTGCGGAGACCTTGGATCAAATCTTTCGCTAGCCAGGCGACGTTGTTAGCGGCTAAGTGATCATCCACTTCGCAGGAGGCATTGTGATCTTTCCGGTCTTTAGTCCAGTACTTGTTATGGACTCAGACGGCAAAAGCGATCTCTTTCCAATACTGCCTCGGAGATGTCATCCTCCTCGCTCCCCAAAAAATCAGTTACTTTGCTGCGACGTGGAAGAATGGAAGACCTTTATAGCCTTTTCCGAGCTGGCTCTACAGTTGGGATATCGGTAATGGGCACAACAACCTTTGGAGCTTTGGAGGGGCTTTGATGGTCACCCTAGTTGGAATTTGTGGAGGTGGAAACCTGGCCACTGTGGTCGATGAAGAGAAAACCCCTATTGGGCCACATCTTTTCCTCTTGACGAGGGAGGCGCCTTCCTCTACGTTTTCCTCCTTAAGGGGTTGTTGGCACTTGTTAGAGCATTCAGCCTCTTAGCCTTCTTTTTGTAAGCATTTTAAGAGTCATCACCTCTGCCACGCTTCGACAAATTGTGGCAAAGTCGGGCTTCCGAGGCCGCTTCTTCAAGAAATTATCTGCAAGAAAAGAAAATGCTAATTATATTCGAGCAAGTATACTTAGATATGCTCGAAATCGACCTGAAAAATAGAGCTCACATTGGGTCATCATCAGTCCGTGTAGTGTGAAGCTGGTGTTCTTGTTGACCAGTTTGCCAAAACTCCGATCCTTGAAAGGTTGATGGTATATGTGGAGGATGATGTCCCAGTCCTCCTCAAAAATCTCACACCTCGGAAGAGAGCCTACAAACAACGAAAATATTAAGCTATAAGAAATCACTCCAAAGTAACATCAGGTAGGTAAGAGACTTAATAGATGTGGAGTAAGAGGTGGGGACGATAAGGGGTGCCATTGGGTCATTCTCCATGGTGTCCCCAAAACCAAGACTTTTGCCACTCCTTCACCAAAGAGGGCAGGTCAACTACGAATGGGGAATGGGATCCCCACCTGGTTAAATAATACCACCCCTTACTCTTGTCTCCTCTAACCATACTCTTAGAGAAATAAAAAGAGTGAAGATGCTAAATGACATATCCACGCCTAGGCTGGCCTGACGCCAAAGTATCCACGACCTAACCATCTGTGCCTAAGAGTTTGGGTGGAGTTGGGTCAGAGCCAACCTATAAGAACGAAGAACTAGCCTAAAGGAAGTCTACGGCCAACCTTCATAAGGTTTTCACTCACGGCCACACACCCTGGCCTTGGACAACACACCTTCTCACTTGGGTTTAGTATTATGAGGTTAATGCTATCACGAACCCTAAAGACTCTCCTACACATATCCAACTTCTCTGAAGTTATGGTAGAGGGATAATCACAAGCTCCCCAGGTGATAGAAGCATTTACGGGTGGGGCCGGTAGCTTCCAAATGTTTCTCCCCAATCTAATCGCTCTGCCTATCTCGTCTGAACTAACAACTATAAGGTTTCTAAGAATCGAACTCTCAACACTTCGCCTTTCACTCGTGGATGTGCTCCCAGACCTCTCAGCAATTTGGTGCAATTTTTTAAGCAAAAATGGAATAGGGAAAAAAGTTTATGGTTAGAAAGAAAAGGAGTCGTCGAGTTTTCGAAGAGGTCGTCGGAGTTTCAGAACTTTGCTCACCGGAGAAAGAACGAAAACTAAGGAAATAGAGTACAAGAGTTTCAGAGAGATTTTTGCGAAGCAAAGTTGCAAAGTGAAAGGTTTGGGCCTTATATAGACGTCCCAATTCACCCCAACCGTCAAATCATTGTTGAACACATCTACGCTGTCCAAGTCCAAATCTATGATTCATCGTCACCAATGAAACCAAGAGTCGTGTAAGACAATGGTCTTGATGGAGTGGTATACTTCACGCACCAATCCAAATGCGTCACCTTGAGCCAATACAGCCGTTGCCATGATTACTATTTATAGTCATGGAGGTGTGCCTTGGAAACAAGCAACGCCCCCATGATTGTCTTGGAAAGGCGTGAAAACTTTCAAATTATTGGTACGTAGCCCTAGGTTTCCTAATCAGCTAGAACTTCGCTTGTCACTACTTTTCTCAAAGCTATGTACACCCATTACTTCGTCTTCCAGCAAGGACCGTTTTGCAACAACTTTTATCAAAGTTGTCTACACCCATCACTTTGTCCTCCAGCTAGGAATTCGCTTTGTAACAAATTTTCTCAAAGTTGCCAACATCCATCACTTCGTCCTCCAACAAGGACCGTTTTGCAACAACTTTTCTCAAAGTTGCCAACACCCATCAGTTCGTCCTCCAGCAAGGACCACTTTGTAACAACTTTTCTCAAAGTTGCCAATACCCATCACTTCGTCCTTTAGCAAGGACTTCGCTTTGAAATAATTTTTCTCAAAGTTGCTAACACCCATCACTTCGTCCTCCAACAAGGACCACTTTGCAACAACTTCTCTCAAAGTTTCCTACACCTATCACTTCGTCTCCAGCTAGGACCTCGCTTTGTAACAACTTTTCTCAAGGCTGCCTACACCCATCACTTCGTCCTCTAGCTAGGACTTCGCTTTGCAACAACTTTCCTCAAAGTTGCCTATACTTATAACTTCGTTTTCCAGCAAGGAGTTCGCTTTACAACATTCTTTTCTCAAAGTTGCCAACACCTATCATTTCGTCCTCCAGCAAGGACTTCACTTGGCAACAACATTTCCCAAAATCACACTCAACGTTTCATCCTTCTGTTAGGACTTCGCTCATACTTACCTTCTCGTCTCTTCTACAACTAACGCATACACCCCAACACGATATAGCCGTCTCTACTAAGTCCATGCATTATATAAATATCCATATACGGACTTGAGGAACTGTTGTTAGGGGCCTTCGAAGGCCCTTCACTTCGTCCATCCACTTCATTCGTCACGTGTTGGACGGACTGATTTTGGTATGCCACGTGGATGAAGAACGGAATTCATGATAGACGACTCAATTCCATTATGCCGAAATGAAATGCCATTGCCCCGCTTGGAAGAAGAGTCGGGCTCATCCACCATTCACGACGGATGTAAAGGCCCGCACCCCGCACTCACTGCATTTTACAATCCGCCTCGCCACACCTATATCAAGATCTTTTAAGAGGAGATGTCTCCAAAGTCCTTGACTGGTTGATGAGGCCTATGGCAGGCTACAAACGGTCAAATTAATTGCTATGTCAGAAACCGTTTAATGTCCGCCAATGTATGGATTGACAGATTGACGCCTATGAAAGGATGACCCATCCGAGATCCGAGGCCACGTGTCCTCCATCCAATGGTTCTCCTCTTCCTTTCTCTGGTATAAATAACCCCACACTATGATAAGAAGGGGGTTCCCATTCTAATATTGACATTCTAGTCCTTTGATTGAAAAAAGTCTCACCCTATATTCACACACATTCTCAACATTCTCAACCAGTCCCGGTGACCACTTCACCATTGGGCACCACTTTCCGATTGACAGAAATACTGACTTGACCGTCGGCCACTTTCACCCCCACCGGAAAAGACCACGAGTGATTTACGGCATACTACCGTGCGCAGGAAGGAGCATACATAAAGACTTATTCTGTTGGTCATTTATTGGAACCATTTTTTGGGGTCAACATCCATCACTATCAATTTACTTTAATCACAAAAAGGCATTGAGATCCCGAACCCACCATTCATGGCTTACATGGATCTCGTTAGAGATTGAGAAAATGAGGCATTTTCCATTCCAAAACCAGAGAAAATTAAACCAATGAAAATGAAACCTTTATGTCACTATCTTGTACCACCTTCTTGTTGCCTGCAATGGAGACGTGTTAATTTGAATGGAGACTGCATATTATTTTCCTTATAAAGTAAAGGAGAATCAATCCTGTAAAGCCTGGAGTGATGTCTTTTCTGGAAAATCAGCTAGTCTTTACGATTCTCCCATATCCTTGAATTTGTGGCCTCTATTTTAATATTAACCAATCTGCTGTAATAGTAAATCTACTTTTAGTGCTTTATGTTAAAATCAGATCTTTATCTTAATAAAAGCAACTAATTAGAAACATGAGGAGTCTCCCTTTTTTTGAGTATCATAGCCTTCAAGCTTTCACTGTGCAAATCAAACACACTAGTTATCTAGATCCCAAAATTAATGTTTCATGTTTAGTTAGGCTTGTAGTGTATCTTGTGTTTCAAGCACATGCTTTTATCCATACTTGAAACATTTTTTCTAATTTTTCGGGATATTTATTTGGTGTTCACGTCCGGATCTTTTAGAGGTAGTTTCGCAACGTGATAATTTTTTTTTTCTTTGTCATGACTGGTACAATGCTTTTTTAAATTAGTGGTTAGGATTAGATCCCTAACATAAGGTTAATACCTAGCTTTCACATATTAGCTTAATCACTCCACATGTATAATTCACTTAGAATAAACACATAACTAACTAATTACCTCTATAATTCTTCCATCCTTAAACTATTTTCAAAAATAGACAAGTGATTGATGTATTTCATTATGAGAATTTAATATCCTGAATTATTGTAGTGTCGAACTCACTATAATTGATTATCTACATATTTCACTTTAATTAAAATTAGCCTTAATCAAGAAAAATACACAATAAATTCTTTGATTTTTGTTTTAGCTATATTTACTAAAATAAAAAGTTATACATAAACAAACAAGGTCTTGGAATTAATCAAATCACAAAAGTGCATTGGAATCCTAAATCCACCATTATGAACTTACTTTAATCACAAACAGCATTCATGGCTTGTATGGATCTCGTCAGAGATGGAGAAAATGAGGCAAAATTTTCTTTCAAAATCAGAGAAAATTAGACAAATAAAAATGAAACCACTATGTTACAATGTTGTTCCACTATTCTTGCTAACGGGGTTGCCTGCAATGGAGACATGTTAATTTACAGTGAAAGAGAATCAATGCTGGAAAGCCTGTAGTGGTCTTTTCTCGATAATCAGCTAGTCTCTTAAGACTTCTCTCATATCCTTGAATTTGTGGCTCTGTTTTAATACTAACTAATCTGCTTAATAGCAAATCTACATTTAATGCTTTAACTAAATCAAATCTTTCCCTTATGATGATCCGCATGACCTATGTAGGATGCTCTTACCCCCACTTTCTGAATCAGAATCTGTTGATTAAAGTAAAGCTTGTTTTCCATTAGGTATATGATAAGGGCTTTTTACACGTTTATTTCAGTTCACAAATATGGAAAATTGTCGATAAATGTGCGGAATATAGCTTAATTCGGTGTAATTTGTGTTTGCAGGACAATAATGATGATTGCGGTGGAAATTGGAAGAAAAATGGAGAAAAGGGGCTAGAATGAAGGAAAATCAAAGTTCGGGGGGATCAAAATGCAATTATTCAAAAGCTGACCCGAATGACGAATCAAGCATGGAACTGCGCTAAGTAACAAAGTGTGGGTATCATGGAGTGCGAGAAGGAGAAGGAGGAAGCAAGGCCAGAAATTGATGAAACAAAATTTGAGGACCAAACTGCAGAAAATGGAAGTTCTTAACACTATGCGGTCACATAGTGTTAACACCTCTGCGATCGCATAGGTGTCTTCAGAGAAATCCAAGGCACGATTTTGTTAAACTATGCGATCGCATAGGGTAACACTATGCGGTCACATGGTACAAAATTTGTGCGAAAATCTAGGTTTCTTATTTTGACTCAAACTCTTATGGAAAGATGATTTAGGTCATGTATATAACCTGAAACTTCTGAGAACGAGGGCTACACAATTATAGATAAAAAAAAAAAAAAAAAAGGCATTGAAGAGCAAGGAAGAACGCATAAACGAGAGATTTCAATCCAAGATTTAATATTTCAATATTTAAATTCAAGAATTAGGTGATATTTTCTCCTGAATACTTTTCTTATTCTTTTATTTTATCCATGCTAAGCTAGATTTTCATTGTACTAGGAGAACGATGATCCTTGCAATGTGAACTCTTAATTCTTTATTTCGCAATTTGATTCTAAAACACCAATGATAGATGTTGAATGATATATATATATATATATATATATATATATACACTTTAATGTCTCCATAATTAAATGTATGTGATTATGTTAGTTTTGGTGATCTATTTCATGCATTCAAAAGAAGGGAAGTAGATTCGACAAGGTATAAATCATCGTAGGGTCCAATAGGGGATAGAAATATACCGCTATGCCCTACGTGAATCTTTAGTGTTTACAAAACGTCATGCGTTTTTATATATTTGCATTTGTCATAGAAATATAGTCAAATGATATGCTATAATAGGTTCAATTCTACTCGAGAGAGATTATTGAATAGATTAGGAACATTGATTCTTCAACTATTTCGTTGTATTGCCAAATTGTGAAATAAAGGTTAAAAGTGAACTTGTTTGGTGATTCGGGATCCTAGTGCGCTTTTCATAAATTAATTTCTTCAAGTATTTGCACTCAAACTTTGCTTTCCATTTTATTTTATGTGCATTCATATAAATTGGCATCCGTAGTATAACTTAGACAATTTCACGTTTCAATCACATCTTTGAAATACTTAGTTTCGGTTAAAGTCGAGATAAGTAACTTAAGTTAACTCAATCTCTGTGGGAACGACATTCAGACTTAAAAATCAATTTTGTTACTTGAACGATCCGTACACTTGCGGTAATCAAAGTCGAACACAATTTTATGAACAGTATACATACGGTCTAAGTTAATTTCCTCTTTATCGCATTTGCAACTGTTATTTTCTCTCCTCCATAGTGTAAACTTCTTGCTTTGAGGATTGATTTCTGACCGTCAAGGAAACAAAACTAAATTGCATCGGAATTGAAGGGTACATAAAAAGATTAAAATGTTTGAATTGGAAAAAGTCTACCGTGTGTGTAACGATTGGGTGCGACTCTTCAAGTCCAAAAGGTGCATAACGAAAAGTCACGATCTTTTATTAAGGTGCAATCTAGACCATCAATTATCAAATGGTGTCATCCAATGGTAAAAATTTATTTTGCCAAAAGATGCAACCATTCGAATAGACACATGAAAATCTATAAATAGGAGCCTCCTAATTCCATTTTATCGACTCCAAATCAATTCCATAAGATTGATTTCTAATTATTTCCCTCTCCAAATTATGTCAAATTATTTTGAGTTTCGTGTTCGATATTTAATATTCAACATCTTCCATTCTAGAAGAGTACATTCATGCACTGGTTTGCCCGACAAAATTAATATTGTGCTATATTAATTTTGGAAAGAGTATTGTATATTGGGAGACGAACATCAATTTGATCATGTTAACACTAGGGGGTGAAATCCGTCTCAAGGAAGTTTTTGCATTCACATACTTCGCTTCATTTTATATCCTTCGAATTTTTATATTTTCTATGTTTGAGTAAGTTATATTGCTTAACTTTTATGCATATACACCAATTTCGGTAAGTAGTTACTTTATCTATATTTGCCTGCACATGTTTTTGGTCAAATGAAAATAGTTTATGCAAAATTTATCCAACAATCTTAAGATGGGTTTCTCGTGCTTATATTATATGACGTCTGATAAGTGCATTTTTGTGCATTTATTTGTGCCATATTAATAACTTTTTAGTATAAGATTTTACTTAACTTGTGTAAATTTTATCTTATTTCAGTTTTGAATCAATTTCTAAGCAATTGGAAAAGAAAAAATGATCAATTGGCCAATTGATGAAAGTTTGGGGACAGATATGCATTTAAGTAAAATTTGAAGTACTAAAATCAAAGTATTTAATGTGGAGAACCAAGATAGAAGAAAGAATGAAGAAAATGGCTAAAAAGGAAAATTCTTGAAGTTCTTATAAACGGGCAGCTGCCCAGTTATATAGGTCAGGCGGCCACCCGCCCTTAACTTCATTCACTTGGGCTGCCTAATATGCCAGACGACCGCCCAAGCCAAGTTGGGAAAAAAATTTCGTTTTGTTCAAAATTCAATTCCAACAAGGAAACTTCCTTTTGTACCATGATATGCACAATTTTTGGAGATCTTTTGGAACTCTTTAGAGGGAATATAAATACCAACTCTTAAAACATAATTAGGGTGTGGAGAATTAATTGTAGAAGGAGGCAAAGAACAAATCAAGATCAAATCAAGAAATTCAAGATTGAATTCAATAATTTCCAGGTGATGAACAACTCTTACATTTTTTTTTTTATTTTCTTCTTCTTAAAATGTTAGGCTACTTTTCTTTGTATTAGGAGAACGATGAATCATGTAATATGAATTTTTAATCTTTTGTTTAAGTTACTTGACATTAAAAACACGTTTTTGGATATTGAATTATTTATATGATTTTCTTTTGTCCACAATTCTTGTGCATGGTAGTTGTGTAAATGTGATGGCCTATTTTATGCATTTGAAAGAAGGGAAATATATTCGACATATATAAATTGTCATATGGTTTGATAGAGGATAGAAATATATGCTATACTTTATGTGAATGTTCAAGTATTATTAAAAATTTATGCACTTTTGTATGTTCGTATTCGTCATAGAAATATAGTCGGGTCATATATGAGAGTATGTTTGAAACTCGAGAGAGATTTTTAAATAATATAGGAACGTTGATTCGTCAAAATTCAATCGTGCTGTCAAAGTATAAAACTAAGGTTAAAAATGATTATTGTATGAGAATTTGGGATCCTAGTTCGTTTGTCATCTATTAAATACACCAATTTATATTTAGTATAATTTGCAGTTAGTTTAGTTAATTTACTCATAATTACATAAGTATATTAATTTATTCGTAATTTTATTACAAACAAATACATCATATTATTTTGGTTTCAGTTAATGTCGTGATAATTAAAATTGAAGTAATCAATCTATGTTGGACGATATTTGGACTCAAACTTTACTTTATTACTTGTTAACGAACCGTACATTTGTGGTGGTAATTTGAAATATATTTTCGTGAATACGTTTTTGGCGTCGTTGTCGGGGATTGAGTTTTAGTTTGATTTTACCTTGGCACTAATTCGGACTTCTACACGTATTCTTGTATTGTTATTTTCATTCCATTTTAGGTTTTTTTTTCTCTTTTTCAAGATATATAAAGGAACAAAAATAGTAGAATAAAAGATGACAGTGGTTAGTTTCAACAAAATTCTTGTATGTGACTTTGCATAAGGCAATTCAAGAAATTGATGAAGGAGATATGTGGGTGATTTCATTATAGAACAACGACTATGAGATATAAAAGTAGAATGTGAACTTGATGAAACTGTCCTGGGTGACTTACCCGTTGCATTATTTCTTTCACCACAATTTGATGGGTGATTTGCCTATGGGATTATTTCTTCCACCCATTTATTAATGGACATCAATTATGGGAATCATGTCAACCGGACTTCTTACAAATACATCAAGAGGAGAAGACTCTCCATGAAGATATCTTTGTTTCTTTGTCAAAATTTTGAAAATGAACGTTAAACTCGATAAAACTTCAATTAAAGAAGGGGGATATGAAAAGATCGAGAAACTAATCATATGGGGAAAAGAACTTGTAATATTCAAAGAAGAGGAAGTTCTCGACTTCTTCATTTGCTCAAAAATGGAGTTTGTGATTAAACCTTATGAGGAGATTGAGGTGTACATTATTGAGTTCGAAACGAATGATGAGGAAAAGTCATACTACTTGGAGAAAGACAATATTAAAATTTGGAAGAAAGTTGCAATATGGAACAAAGTCAAATTAAGCAAGCTAAACAAGTCCTCAAAGCCATATTCAAAATGCCATGAAACACTATTGAAAAAATCAAACTCTTGACTTTCAATTAAGAGCTTAATGGGAGACAACCAATTTTCCTATCACTTACCTCTTATTTTGATTAAGTCATTACAAATAGATTTTGGAGAATTAAGATTGTTGTTGCTTGCTTTTCAACTACTTATCGGGTTTGTATAACTAATTTATTCTAAAACAAATTGAAAAAAAAAAAAACAAAAATAATGTTTAGTATAGCATTGAACGACTTGCTGCCTACGATGATATTTGTTTGAATTGAGTATTACTTTAGCTAGAACAGGACAACTTTGTATCTTATCCTTTACTTGATGTTTATTTATGTTAGACCTGTTTACTTGAGCACATAGCGAACATTGACTTATCACTTATGTTGGAGCATGACTTTATTATGCAGGTTTAATTATTGATGTGCTGGCCTAAATTTGAATAAAATCTCTACATCCTTTATATAGAAACAAACTACTAAAAAGCAGTTTAGGGTGGGAAGGTTAATGTTTGTGTTTATAGAAGTCTGATGGTTTGGAGTTCTTAGATCAGATTTTTGGTTGAAGGAGTTTGGGTTAAGGAGTCTAGAGAAAGAAAATGAGATACATCTTGCACTTCTCTTCGTAACTTTTATGACTTGAGTTATTAAGCCTACTAGGGTATCTAAAACCTCGTGCCCTGTGTGATCTGACTTGAGAGTCATCGGCCTAAGGCTCGTGACAAGGGTTATTTAGAAAACTTAATGTAGAGAAATCTTACACATAAGATGTTAAAAAAAATGAAAATCAAAATATATTCATAGTGAAAGAAAGAAAAAGGAATTCAGATTATCAAAAGTAAGAGGTGTCGGGTAAAGATTTCAAGATTTGAACTCTTGAAGAAATTGGCGTTGTAACTTTGAAAAATACTTACAAAAGCAAAAGCAAAAGGAGTGATTATGCATAATAGGTGTGAGGAAAAACTGACAACACGAGGATTGGAATTATGATCAAATCAACAACACTTAATTGGTTGTGTTCTATTATGGGTGTGAGTTCAATATTGGCTAAGTGTATACATTAAGTCTAGCATCGGATAAGTAAAAATTTATTTCTGACGTTGTTTGGATCTTCCTAAAGTGCTGTTTATATTCGAACGTGAGGCATATGGTAAGCCGTTTAATGTTGAATTCGTTATTGGAGATTTGTTTAGGTTAGTGATACGAGTTATTCCTAAGTTATGTTATGTTTTGTTTTATTTTGTTCGAGGACGAACAAATGTTTTAGTTTGGGGGAGTTTGATAAGTGCATTTTTGTGCACTTATTCGAGCCATGTTACTAAGCTTTTGTATTGTTTTGGTATTGAATTTTACTTGGGTTATTTTTATCTTATTTCAGTTTTGGATTCATTTCTAAGAAAATGGAAAAACAAAAGAATGATCAATTAGCTAATAAATGGAAGTTTGGGGACTAATATGCAATTGTGTAAAATTTGAAGTACTAAAATAGAAATAATTTAATGTGGAGGACCAAGATGAAAGAAAGAATAAAGAAAATAGCTAAAAGGAAAATTCTTGAAATTCTTATAATTGGGTAGCCGCCTAGTTATATACGTTGGGAAGCCACCAGGCCCTTAACTTCAATTACAGGGGTTGTCTAATATGCTTGGGTGGCTGCCACATTTCCTACTAGGTGCCCGCTCAGGCCATGTCAGAAAAAAATTTGTTTCCTTCAGAATTCAATTCCAACAAGGAAATTTCCATTTGAGCTATGATACGCATGATTTTTGGAGATCTTTTGGAACTCTTTAGAGGGAATATAAATACCAGTTTTCAACACATAATTAGGATGTGGAGAATTAATTGCAAAAGAAGGCAAAGAACACATCAATATCAAATCAAGAAATTCAAGATTGAATTCAATAATTTTCGGATGATGAATGACTAATATTTTTTTTTTGTTTTTTTCTTCATAACATGCTAGGCTAGTTTTCTTTGTGTTAGGAGAACGATGAACCATGTTATATGAATTTCTAATTTTTATTTTTACATACTTGATATTGAAAACACGGTTTTGGATATTGAATGATTTATATGATTTTCTTTTCTCCACAATTATTGTGCACAATAATTGTATAAATGTGGTGGCCAATTTTATGCATTCAAAAGAAGGGAATTATGTTTGACGTATATAAATTGTCATATGGTTCGATAGGGGATAGAAATATGTCGCTATACTCTATGTGAAGTGTCCATAAAAATTCATGCACTTTTTTATGTTCGCATCTATCATAGAAATATAGTCGGGTCATATATGAGAGTATGTTTAACATTATTCGAGAGAAATAGTTAAATAAAATAGGAACATTGATTCGTCAAAATTCAATCGTGTTGTCAACGTGTAGGAATTAAGATTAAAAGAGATTATTGCGCGAGAATTTGGGATCATAGTGCGTTTGTCATCTATTAAATACATCAATTTGCATTTAGTGTAATTTGCATTTAGTTTATTTAAATTACTCATAATTTTATAAGTGGACTAATTTATTCATGATTTTGTCACAAACAAATACATCGTATTATTCTTGTTTCGGTTAATGTCATGATAATTCAAATTGAACTAATCAATCTTTGTGGGATAATACTTGAACTTAAAATCCACTTTATTACTTGTTAACCATACACTTGCGGTGGTAATTCGAAATATATTTTTGTGAACACGGTCAGTTTTTGCTCAATGTGATCGTGCTCTAAACGTGTGGAGTGCATGAAAATTTGAAGTATTAATTGCACATATCTCGTTTCTAAAATTAAATTATGATATCATATTCAGTTGAGCATTAAAATTCGGGTAGTAATTAAAATGTGTGCAAAATTAATTAGTGCATGAAACTGGTGTTTGCTTTCTGTGGTTCCTGCTCTCTATACTATAAAATTAATTCGGCTTCTATTTTATGCTTTAGAAATGCATATTGCTCTTACAGAATGTAAGGAGATGCTGGGAATATTATTTTTCAGAACTTTGGTAAAATTGTTTCCTTTCATTATTCACATAATTGCGTTTAGAAATAGTACTCTAATGACTACCACTTTTGCAAACCGTCATTTGACAAGCATCGTGTCATTTCATTTGTATCGTTGAAGTGACGTCATGGTTAATTATATTTATTGGTAAAAATTTTAAATGATACGGTGTAAAAGTCATGAGTCTGTGTTTATTAAAATCTTTCCAAGTGTCTGCTATTGTTTTACGGGAATGTGTAAAATGGCATTGAAATTTGCTTAAGTTTCGAATAGCAATTATTTTTATGACTCAAGTGTTCAAGTTTCGTCCTAATAATCCTGAGCGTCGGCCTCCCCCCTGATTTGCCAACTGGGTAAATTCGGATACGATCTCAACTTATGTACACTTAGTCCGAACATTTGGAAATCGGTTCTCCTCCATATGGACCTCCCTTTACGACGTGCAGACAGAATCCCAGGAGGGGCGACATAGCGCACCATAACTTTGCCACCACAAGACATCTGTCTTCCAATATAAATGTTACCTTCTAGTTGCCGCTGGGATCGAACCTCCGATACTCCGTAGAAAACCCTCGTACTTTACCACTGCACCATGCTCATGGGGGCAGATTCAAATAGAAGTTTGTGAGTATGTGTGTTAGTGTCTGGTCAATTATGAACAAATTCCATGGAAACACATAACTTGTAAAATTATTAGATTTTCAAATGAACAATAGTGAGTTTGAGAGAATAAGTTAGGTTCATATTTGCATTAAACAAAAGATATGTTGATCTTTAAAGAATCGGATTATTTTAAAAGAATTGGAAATATGTGTTTTTCAAAGACAAGCCACCGTGAAGGAGGAGGCCATTGTAACGTAACATAGTTCCACATATTCTAAATGGCGTTTGGTAATTGCATCAATTGCCAAATCTTTTAATTTTGTTTAAACATGGGATAAAGGAGATAATGTATACAGTCTATCCCGAAGATAGACAAATTTGTCTTGAAGCTATAGAAGTGTTTAAAAACACTTTGAAAAAGAGAAAAATTGGCTACTGATTTGGGGAATTGGTAGTCTTAGATGTGGAAGTACTAGAGTACATTTCACAAGATATTGACATTCCTAGCATTTTGTATCTTGACTGGAGGTAGAATGAAATTATCTATTCGGTGCATAAATATAATTAACGATATGATCAAATTTTATATAATTAGATGAATATTATGTGGCAAAACTAAATCCAACTAGAATTTTGAGGGTACACTTTTTTGCATAATATTCTCTATTAAAGTTTGGATTGTTGGAAAAAATGAGTATGTGGTTGACTTTGGCATGAGTTTTGAGTGGGACCCGTTTGGCTATTTCGGAAGATAAAGATTGATTTGTATTATCCTCCGTAATTATATCGAAATTATGTATTTACTTGCCAAAATTGATAAACTCAAAGTATGTCAATTAAAAGCAGTTTGTGTTGGTGAGAAAACTAGAAATGTGTTTATCCCACATAGGAAGTTGATGAAAACAAAACCTGCTTTAAAAATGGTTGCAGTTTGGAAGTGTGTAATCATGTGTAGCATAGAGGCTCTCTCTACGTACGTGCACAAGGGGGTGCAAATCACGGACCGAAATAGGTTTTGGACCTTGAACTTGTGTGCAGGCGTGACTTGCGTACAAGAATGTAGACCGAAAGGACCAAAATTGACCCCTAGGAGTGTCCATGTTTTGCTATATTTTTGTTTTATTCAACTGACTTTTCATTTTATGAAACTGTTGAAACTCATGTAGTAATTGCCATTAAGTGAGTGGGCAAGTTACACTCTCAAGAGGCAAGTATTTATCGGTCTCAATTTTTTCACTTTTCTACACACACGAATTCATCTGAAAATACACAAGAAACTTTTCTGCATATAATTCGAGTTCTGTCTGCATATATTTTAATTTCTGTTTGAGTCTTTGAGGTGGTATTGTTCAGACACTAAATCATTTCGTCGAAAATAGTATCTGTAGTGCTCAGATTTGACTGCTACATTGTATCCTGGAAGCAGACGCACAAATTAAACATCAAGCACGTACGGTGAGGGGTCGAATCTGTTTTAAGGAAACTGTGTTTGCACATGCCTTGGTTTGAAATTTCTTTTATCGTAATTTAAATTATTTTTTCTGTTATCTTATTGCAAGTTGTTAATAAGATATTTGGTACATGTGAATACGATGTCTCTATTACTTACTTATATGGTATGTGTAAATTATAAATCCACTAAGTTGCATAAACGATATATGTTGCGTATACGGTATCAGTCTTGCATATACAGTATATGTTGCATATACGGTATCAGTTTAGCATATACGGTATCAGTCTTGCATATACGATATCTATCCTGTAAATGCGGTATCGGTGCTACAAATACGCTATTTGTCAATAATTTACTCGTTAGCCGATATTTATCCACTTACATATACTACCAACATGGATACACCCCAAGTTTGTGGAGGTAACATTGTTTTCTTTGAATTAGAATATTGAGATATTTGAAATGATAAATTATAGTGTAATGAATACCTTATTAAACTTAAGATGCGCATGTTGGAAACTGAATATGCAATGCAAGAATCCAAGATCTATTAGTAAATATGGTTTGCTATTAAGAATGTAGTTATTTCGTGGAAATCTTCAATATAACTTGAGAATTGAAAGAAAATAGAATTTTCAATAAATTAGGGAAACGTGATGGCTTCAAAGATTTTGGAAGGATTTCCTATTTGGTAACAATATGTGCTTGTTATATGATTTAAACAATATTGTTAGCTACAAATCACATTACATAGAATATAGTATTTAATGGTGATTCGTGGCATCCCCCGTAGACAATACTATTTGGCAGTTACTCTTAAATTACTTAATAATGATGATTTTATTAAAAGATAACCTAACTAATATGTTTATAAATAGGTTATTCAGAGAGAACTGCGCATCAAGGGAAACTGGTATAAAGTCTAAACTAATGGTTCAACATAATGTAAATCTAATCTGCAACTGGAGATCCTACGGACTAGGTTCAATTGGGAAACTATTTATAATTGACTCGATAAGTAGCACTTTGGAGTTTTAACTCCTTCCCATTTCTAGAATGCATACAAATACTGCCTATTAAAGATCAGTTCGGATAAGTTATGTTTTTAATAATAACTATATCTTATAAATAGTACAAATGGAGTATTGTTGGGTACTCTTTATAACATCACTTATGTGAGTGCAAATTTGGCCAATTCTATGATAGCCAATTCTATGAGAATTTTACTAAGGCGACTTTTCTAGTGCACTTGTAGAACCAAAAAGGTTCACGGCCGAAATAATGAATATAATAGAGAACCAAGATTTGATATGAGAGATAATGTGTTCAATTCATTGTCTAGGCTTACAATAACGGTTGACCTTTCAAAACGTTGCATTCACTAATTAGCCAAGTAAGTCTAATAGATTATTACTAAGGAAGGTTTAAAACAAAAGCTACTAATCCTGATACATTATATATCAGAAGATGCAACAGTTCAAAGAGATACATGAAAATCTATAAATATGAGCCTCCAAATTCCATTTTCTTCACTCCAAATCAATTCCACATAATTGATATTTAATTCTTTCCATCTCCAAATTATGTCAAAATATTTTCTAAATGATATTCGGCTTCATGTTCGATATTTAATTTTCGATATCTTCAATTCTAGAATAATACAGTTAAACATTAGTTCACTTGACAAAATTAATAGTGTGCTATATTTATTTTGGATGAAGTATTGTATCTTGGGAGACGTACGTCCATTTGATCCCGCTAGCTCCAATGCAGGGGTCGAAATTCGTTTTAAGGAAATTTGCATTCATCATTTTGCTTAACTTTTATGCACATACTATAATTTCGGTATGTCATTACTCTATCTGGATTTGCATGCACTTGTTTTTAGTTAAAAGAATATAATTTATGCATAATTTATCCAACAAATTATCTGACTATTTACTGTCTATTAATAGAAGAAAATTATCTTTAACACGTACAGACTTGCATGCAATTGGTTACAACTTGCATCATATTAACTGCATCTATGCTTTGCAGAGTTACAAGCTAGAAATCTTTAAACATAGGGCATTCACTAACGACATTGACCTCCAAAATTATTAATTAGACTATTCATGATGCATGTACTGGAAGTATTTGACGGTTCACAGATGTGCTGATGGCAAATGCCAATAAATAAATATGGGATAAAAGAAAAAATGGTAAAAAGTTGGGGATGGTGGCTGCAATTTTTCTTTTGTAATGGTTCATCAATTATCATCCGTTGAGTTGTGACTGAACGTAATTTAATTGTTTACTGTTAATATACTGCAGGGAGTATTATTTGTCAACGTGCTGGTAGGTTTTTTTTCTTTATTTGATAATCCTGCATTTTTGGAAGTATGAAAAGCTAGTCATATCCATCGGAAGAAGCTTTAGACTTGTTATATACCTAACCTTTATCTTCTCCCACCAGCCTTTTGTTTTCTTGTCTTCATTAGGTAAATTTTTGAAAGTCTATTATTGAGAGTACATCTCTATTATTGTTGGCGTAAAGCTTCTTTTGGTTTTTAATTTAATTATCAAAACCATCTAAATCTGCATTTGTTACTAGATATCTAGCAAGATATGGTAAAAAATAACTCATGTAATAAACTATTTGAATCATGATTTATTGTCGTTTAGCATTTCGTATGAAGGACAGTGGGCCTTGCTTTTCCTAACACTTGGCAAAGCATAGTTTTACATGTGCTGATAACCACAATACTTTGGGTTTTTTCCTTTGCATAGAAGACTGGTTAATTTCACAAATGGTCACTGAAGTTACCTGGAAATTTCAAAACGATCACTGAAGTTTCAAAGTTTCAGAAACGATCACTGAAGTTTGAAATTTCTTTCACAAACGGTCGCTGAATTTTCAGATTTTTTGGCCAAGTTTGACGCAATTTTTCGGCAACTTCCGACCACCAAAACCGTTGATTTCAGATACCGTTGGAAAGCCCACGATGTCCTCTTCAATTACCACCAAACATCTCCCCAAAACTCCAAGTGATTCGGCCGAAATAAACCCATGAAGTCGGCAACCGAAAATTGTGAAAATCTGCCCAGATTTTCAGATTTTTTGGGCAAGTTTGAGACAATTTTTCGGTAACTTTCGACCACCCAAATCGTCGATTTCGGATACCGTTGGAAGCCCCGTTGGAAGCCGAAAATGTCCTCTTCAATTATCACCAAAAAGCTCCCCAAAATTCCAAGTGATTCGGCCGGAATAAACCCACGAAGTCGCTACCCAAATTGGACAAATTTTCGAACTTTTTTGGTAGCTGACTTCGTGGNATTCCAGCCGAATCCCTTGGAATTATGGGGAGATTTTTGGTGATAATTGAAGAGGACATTGTGGGCTTTCCAACGGTATTCGAAATTGGCGGTTTTGGTGGTCGAAAGTTGCCGAAAAAATGCCGCAAACTCGTCCAAAAAAATCTGAAAATTTGTGCAGATTTTCACAATTTTCGGTTGCCGACTTCGTGGGTTTATTCCGGCCAAATCACTTGGATTTTTGGGGAGAATTTTGGTGGTAATTGAAAAGGATATCGTGGGCTTTTCAACGGTATCCGAAACTGGCGGTTTTGGTAGTCGGAAATTGCCGAAAATTTGCCTCAAACTTGCCCAAAAAATCTGAAAATTCAGTGACCGTTTGTGATAAAAATTTCAAACTTCAGTGACCGTTTCTGAAACTTTGAAACTTCAGTGACCGTTTTGAAATTTTCAGATAATTTCAGTGACCATTTTTGAAATTAACCCCATAGAAGACAGAACCCTTAAACCCTCTCACATGAGGTGGAAAAGTAAGAAAATAAAAAATAAAAAATTATCCACTCCAGTGTGGGTTGTTGGTGGGATTCTCCTATACATGCAGCATGTTTTCAATACTTTTGCCTTACGAAGAAAGTAGATTGAATTTTGTGAATTTGATTCTCTAAAGTAGACATGGCATCGAGTGGATCAATTTCAAATATTTTAGTATTTGAGACTCTCAATTACATTGGGTATTTTATAAATGGAGTTATTTGGGTTCACATAATTACTGAAATCAAACTCAAATCGAGTTTAGTTTTATCTATTACATTTTTTTAATTGATAATACAGATTATTATTTTTTCAATATCTAGCAAAAAATGAAGAAATGAAATATGCCACCCAATACATATTTCAACATTTTCTTAATCCACTGATGAATTTGCCACCAAATAGCATCCATAATTAGCAAAATATAACACAAAATAATATTCAATATCTAACAAAACATAAACAATAAATTACGTATCCAAAGAACATAATAATAATAATAATAATAATAATAATAATAATAATAATAATAATAATAATAATAAGGGAGTACTACATTCTACATATGCTAAAAATGGCATAAAAGTTATTCATTTGAAAATAGTATAACAAACAACATTGTCGATTTTTTTTATTTCGTTTGTTTTCTTTGCATCTAGTGTCAAACTGGCCGAATTGCTCGTTGGCTCGGTGGCACGACTCGTGAAAACGGGGCTCGTCGGTGGCTGGGACTCGTCGACTGCTCGGCTCGTGGTGAAAGTTCAGCGACCGTTCAAAGTGGCCGTTTTGACCACTTTATTATTATTATTATTCCTTTTTTTAACTCTGTAAATACCCCCAATCAATTTTCAAATTTTTTCACACAACATTTCAACAATTTTCACTCTTTTCTACATTCTACAATCTAATACGCGTCTACATTTTCATTTTCATTTTTACCTTCAACTTCAATTATTCAATATCAATTTTCACACTACAAATTTACAATTACAATCTTACACATCAACTTTATTTCAATTCTTGATGTCTTTCCATGCTCTTTATTTACTTAGTTATTTATTATACATTACATCACAATTCACAAATGGATCCACACTCATTTGTTGAGGGCTTGTTCGGTATCAAAAGCGAATCACCTATGATCCCACAACGTTAATTTCGAAATGAATTTTTCGGTATGATCGAAGTACCCATTCCTGAAAATATTCTAGATTTGGATGGTCATGGAAGTAGTGAATGACGTTGATGTTCCTGAAGCGAAACATGAGGAGGAACATGTATTAGATATTCCTGATGCAAGAGGAAAGCGAAATGGGAAAAAATAGGCAAAATGGTGGGATTACTTTAAATTGATTCCAACGGGCCGTGTGGTTAATGGAGTTCCAAAGTCTAAAGCAGTTTGTAAATATTGTCAACAACCATTGACATGACAAAAATGCATTGGTACCACCCATCTCAATCGTCACTACAAAGCATATGCAACCAAACATGGCTTTCTTGCTGCTGGTTAAACACAACTGCAATTTGGTAGTCTATGCGCTGGTTCTACTTCTTCAACACTTTCCAAGTAAATATATTCGAAGGAGAAAGATCGAACGGGATGGTGAAATTCGTTTTCGTTGCTGAGTTGCCTCTAACAATAGTGAACAATCAATATTTCGTCACATACGTAAAAGAATATTTTCAACCGAGATGCGTTGGGGTAAGTCAAAACACTCTTCGTTCAGATACAAATGAATATTTTCTTCATACAAAGAAACAATTGATTACTGTTTTACAAAAATATGAAAGGTAGTATATCATTAAATTTAGTTATATGGGAATAGATTAATAAAATAGCTTATATAACTGCAATTGTACACTAACCCAATTTGGTGTTTGCATAAAAAATTATTGCTTTTAAAATTATTAAATTCCCTCACAACGCTAACAATATATATAACGCTATTATGAACATTATTAGAGAATATCATTGCGTGAGTAAAATTCGTTCATTTACATTCGACAATGCTAGTGTTAATAAGGCGGTTATTGATAAATTGTTTAGGATATTGCAGCCTGATTTCGATGGTTATTTGTTTCATATTCGTTGTATATGCCATATTTTTAATTTAATTGTGCAGGATAGTTTGAAACATATTAAGAATGAAATTAAAAAAATTAGGGATGCATTAGTATATATTACTATTTCACCTAGTAGAAAACAAGCATTTGAGGAATTTTGTACGGAATTTGGGGTGATGAATACTAAAGCATGTGTTAATGACGTAAGACATAGATGAAACTCTACTTAGTATTCAAATAATGCGAATGTTTTGAACATTTAATAACTGAATTTTATAACAATATGCATATTAGAAACGATGAGAAAATATTTTGAATGAATCCGATTGGCTTTTAATTTTTAAAATTAAATAAATTTTGACAAGTTTTTATTACTCTACAAATATTTTATCTAGAGTTTAATATCCCAATAGTTGTACGGTGCTTGGACGTCTTTATATAATTGTAAGGGCTTATAATAAATATAAAAATGACCCTGATTTTAGTGCAATTATATATTACATGGAATTAAAGTTTAGAAAATAGTGGAAAGACTTGTATATATTATTTCCTTTAGCACGCATCATGGACCCTCGATACAATTATCAAGTACTAAATATGTAATTGATCAGATTTCAAGAGCTTTAACTTTTAATAAACCTATCATTTATAGAAATTTAGTACAAACTTTATGTGAAATGTATAAATTATATGCAGAATGAATGGGTGCAAATATTAGTCGGGTATCTCGTGCACCTATTCCTCCCACTGATATTGAAGAAGGCGATGCTGAAATATTAACTTTATTCGAAGGCATTAACACGTATATAGATATGATGAAAATGCAATAGGTTCATCTAGTAGTAATTTGTCTACCTCATGTAATCAAATATCGGACACAAGTCCAAATTCATTGTCTGCTAAATTAATTGATTGCTTTAATCATAATATGTCTAATAACAAAATAATTTAAAAATGTTCAGAAGAAGTAATTAAATTCTGGGAAAAGTAAGAACGACGATGGCCAGTGGTTTCTGCTATTGTAAAAGACTTACTAACACATCTGGTTAGCACTGTAGCTACAGAGTCTGCTTTTAGTACAGGTAAGAAGGTTTTGTCTTGTTAGGTTCTAAATAATTTGTAACTGGCTATTCTGTGAACAAAATGACTGAAATTGATATATTGTGAAAGTTTAAGGATTAATGTGCAAATAGTCAAAAGTTATGTGTTTAGGTCTAGAGTTTCGAGAATGGGAAAAGAAGGAAAACGATGCGAATTTTCCCTAGACTGTCGCTAAGGTTTGGCTCGAGCTACAAAAAGAGAAACATCATCGCTAGACCGTCGACAGGCCTTCGTTCGAGCGACAGGGTTATACGGAAAATTTTTATTTCGCGATTTCAAGACTTTTTCCCTGGCCCATCTGTTTTGTACCCTACCCATAAATACCAAAACTCTTATGTACGAAATTCTTAAAGTTGAATAATTGAGAGAGCTTCATCTGTGAGAGAATCATTTCATATATTCTTTCAACCTTCATCTACGTGAGAGTTTTGGTGAGAAAAACATCAGCCCAATAATCTAAATACCAAACCACTACTTTCTCTACATCTGGTCAGAGTTCTGAAGATCAAACAAAGTTGACAGGAGTTCATGTCTGTGAAGAACGGGTCGTTCTTCGTGATCCACGGGAGATAAGCAAATTCACAAGGCTTGGAGTGCTGTAAGGTAGCAAATTCTACGGAGAGATTTGGTAACATCAGCTAAGGATTGGTGTAGGGGAGCACGAGATCCACAGAGAGCTGTAAGGAGTGCAATTGGGATATTAGATAGTACGGGTCGTCTATTCTTGTAGACTCTAAGTTGTTAAATTTATTTATAGCGGATTGACTGACAAAGTACCTGGAGTTTTTCCCAATTGGGTTTCTACGTGATCATTTTGGCGTTTATTTACTGTTTTCATTATATTGTTTGATCATACAAACCGCGTTATTCAAATTTAGGAATAAACTGAATTGTATGAATACTCATCTAGAGAAGAATTAAAAAGTGACTTGTTGCTGTTTAATTCATTAGTAATTTTAATTCCGCATTATACACCTATTCACCCCTTTAGTTGTTATTAGGATCGAACAATGCGTTTTTCATGTTCGATGTCAGGAGCCGACTCAAATAAGATATTTTGGAAGCATTAATGTGCGTGAAAGATTGAGAAGACGCTCATTTTCAACTGTATGCCGAAAGTGTACGTCGTCTGGTAAGTGATATTTAACTTAACCAATCAAAATTTGTTATTTTATAATACTGTTTTTAATTTCTTAAATTCTTTTTACACAAAATAAGTTGTTTGTCTACAATTTTTAACTTCATATACTCGAAATTTAAGTAGTCGATCTTAAACCCGAATAAAGGAGGGGTCTTTAATTTTTTAAAAAAATTAACGAGCCCGTGAGTTGAAACTCGCCTCGGCCAATAAGCCACGAGCTTGAGGGCTGAATCGAGCTCACCCCTCTAGCAATGAGTCGAGCATAACTCGGCTCATTACAGATGAGCCACGAGCTCGGCTCGTGACGAGCATGAGCCGAGCTCATGGACATTAGGCATTGCCACCTCTAGATCAAGGTGAATAAATTGTAAAATATAAAAACATTATAAAGAGCACAATTTTAGTTCCAAAGTTAGGTATCCATGATTTCGATTCAAAAATCTAGAATAGGCTGGGGTTCGGTCGGTTTTCAATTCTCGATTTTAGTTCCTAATTTTTCTATTTTTTTTTTAATAAAATCAAACCTGAACATTTGATTCCGATTCTAAAAATGCCCACCCCACTTTGAAGTTTCAATGGTTAGTCTAATAATTCCTTGAAGGATAAAGCTACTTGGCCCGGGTTGGTGACCGGGCCAAGTGCCGGGGGGCGCGTGTCCCCCCCAACCCCCTCACATGGGGGGTGTGTGACTCACTGTATAAAATACATTATAATACATTATTTGACAGGTACATAAACT
>CAIGRF010054672.1:0-11293 GCA_903798235.1 Fraxinus ornus
AAAACTTACGACATCTCACAATACAATTAATATTTGATACGATCATATTGCCTTAAAAATACTAAAGCCCATACATTGTACGGGCATACGACTAGTATATTAAAAGTCTCGTGGTACGAGAGTCATTTTACAGATGAATTTATTTTATTAGTGTCCTTTTTTAAAATTTAATTGATTTACATAGGTATTTATATATTCATAAAACCAATTTGTTGAAAAATAAATCAAATGCAATTTACTTTCATGTATTTGGATACTCTAGAAGCCATTCATATAATACACTAATATTCAAAACTAATTATATTCATATAGCAAAAGTTTCACGACTAGAAACATAAATTTATACTTTATGGTGAAATATTTAGCAAATGTTCGTACGAACTCTCCTTGAAAGAGGAGAATTTGGTTGATCGAGTGGTGGAAGAAAGTCAAGTTCTAGTTACAAGGTGATTAATGTATATGAAGTAAAACGAAAGGATTTAAATATTTTTAAAGACAATGGTATAATTCACGTCGATTACGATTAGTTGTAGAGGTACTAAGCGAAAAATATAACAAAATTAACCAAAGAAAAATGGAAAATGATTTAAAGTGAAATGAAATTGAAAGGACAAGAGAACGTTAATGAAGGGGCCAAGCCATAAAGGGAAATACAGCTGTGGAATAAGATAGGCAGTCTCCATCACCCACAAAAGACAGATAGTACCCCAACCACTCCAGACCCATCCCCAGACAATCTTAAAAAGTGATTTTTTAGTAGATCAAATTAAAGGCATGTTTGATGTAATTTTTTGAAAAATATTTTTTTTTTGGAGATGGGATAATTAAAAATAGGAAAAAATTATAAATTTACTTGTTAAAATATTTTATTTAGAAAACGTGATTAAAATTAATATGCACCAAGCAGGGACTAAGAGATTATATAAAAGATATTGTTAAAGCTTATTGACTATAAGGAAACATCATTGTTTAAACTATCGTGGTCGTTGAGATTTTTTCTTCTTTGCATTCACTTTTTAATGAATGATTAATTTCGTAGGTTTCTTTGGTTGAAATTTAAATTGGACCCTAACCTTTTAAACTTGACGAATTGATTTATCTAAATTTTGAAACTTTATTATTATGTAAAAGAATTTGACTTCAGTAAATACAATTTCTTGATAGCATCAATTTATGATCTGGAAAGAGTGGCGCAAAATAAGACATCAATAATATAACAAATTACCAACGATGAAATTTTAACTTCTTAATATAAACATGAAAAATTGGCACAAATAGCCCCAAAACTATTGTCTTTATTTCATTTTTGGTCCAAATATTATAACTGTAGTGCAATGATTCCAAATCTCTGCACTTTTAGCATAAATGGTCCTTTTAGATGGTTAGTTTTGTGAGTGAAATTCAACTGCCTTCATTTTATTTTTCGATCCTTTCGTAAAAATGCCCTTTCAAAGAAACAGAAATCAAGGAAATTTCATATCGCGCACAAAACCATCATTTTGGATGGAAAATGCAAAAGTTTAGAACCATTTGCACTACATCTCAAAAGTTTGGACCAAAACTGCAATAAGAGCAAAGGTTTGGACCATTTTTACACCAATTTTTCTATAAAAATTATCGAAAAGTTAGTCCGCTATGGTTTGATAATTTGTCTCCGTTAATGTTGTGCAGGACTTCTGACGTGCTAATTAAACATAAGAATGGTCTATTTGTACTTTGTGCAAGGGTTGGAGTGGACCTAATTTTTCCAAAAAATATAAAGTTTGTGAAATTGGAGAATCAAATGGCTGGATGGAAGGCACACATGTAGAATAGATAGAAACTTATGGTCTGCCTCCAAGCAGGGAACATAGAATAATTACAACATATTGTACATGGACCCCACATTTATGGATTATATTCCTTCTACCACCACCAAGGAAACACCAACTCTCCTTTTAATCCCCACCATTAATTTACTTACCATAGAATGGAGGTTCAGAATATCTCATATCCAACCTTCTTGCATAGCAGTCACATCAGGTTAAAATCATGCATAAACAAGTATATTAAGAAGAATAATAATGCTATCTAACATCAATTTAGGTGACCACACTTGATAGATTGCATTTAAGTGAATATATCATTTAATGTCATGCATTTACCACCTAAACTGGTGGTTGACACTACTTATGCTGAATAACATTACTCTAGGAAGAAATTGGACCTAAAAACACGTTTATCAAAACAAACCATCTTCTAAAAATTGATGCAATCCATGGCGAAAGAACAGTAAGAATCTATTCAACAGTATGGGTAAATCAAGCGGTTGTATGAAATTCTGATCATAATAACTTCCCCGCTGTTTGCCAATCAAACTTGTACCAGGTCTTCCGAGGAATGTGCCTTTGCTTTGTGAAGAAACATGCCTATCTTAGCCTGTTCCATTTCCAACCGTCGATAGATTAGACCGCTGGGGCCTAGTATCAGATTCTTACAACCCGATCTTTAGGTTTGCTCAGAATTTTAATTTTCGAGACACCCCCAGCAACATCAAAAGAAACACCGTTCAAATTCTTATTCTGTTTTGTTGATGGGAACTGATATGGTTTCCCGACAATATTTGCAGACATGGATTCAAGGGAGGATGCCTTCTTCAACCAGTTGGGATGTGCCATGGGAGTGACTGCTACAGAAGGTACCTGTACTGAGTAAGAAGATGACGCTGCAGCAGTAACTTCAGCAACAGCTGCAGTGGCTGCTATGATTTCTTGTGCACCTTCTCGAAGCTGAATGTAGTCTCCTCCAATTACAAATAACTAAAGAGGCAGCGAATATTAAGTATGCAATACAAAATTTCATAAAAAAATTTGAAGCAGAAAAGTAGCGGGAGGAAGGCCTACTTCAGGATGACTGATCACAAAGTCTTCAAGGTTCCCAAACTTCTTCTTATAGTCATGCCAGTGTAAAGGGGCCAGCACTTTTCCAAGTCTATTTTGAAGCTGTAAATCACACAAGGAATGCCCATTGTCAATCAAATCATAAAACATTGGCAACACTTTGCTAAGTAGTTTATATACCAAACAAACAAATCCAATTTAACTAACCGTTGAACTAATCCTAGTTCTACCACCAGATCCAATTGTACGAACAATGCAAGCCAGTAATGATCTTTCATCGAGGAGAGCACTCTCTAGAGGTTTTCCAATTGCAAGTGTACTTTCCTGTGGAGTGGAAACACAGGCATCAGTCTGGACAAAATTTGAGACAGTATTTATCATTGTGTCACTGAAATTTACAGCATGATTTGGAGCTCCAGTAGAGGATGCATCATCCGTAGAACTAGGTTTTTCTATCCCCAATCTTTTGTTCTCTAGTGCATGATCAGCAATAGCATTGACATTCATCTCCTGTGCCAATTGAAATTGAAGATGAGCTCCCAATCTAACGTGACTAAAAGTAGAACCACCATATCTTTAGAAGACCATGAAATATCAACAAAAGGAGAAAAAAATGAGAAATTTGTGATGAGAAATTAAACAGGTAAAAATAACAGCGAACGAACCTTTCTCTCATTATTGTTTTCAAGAGAATCCAATCTAAGAGCCTCATGAAACTGGGAAGAAATTTGTTGCAAGCTTTGCTGAGATTGGACGCCAACTGGGTAGTAGCTTTTATCTATAGACTCGAGAACCTGGTTGAGAACAGCTTAGAAGTTGAAAACAAGTAATATATCTAAGTACTATTTTCCAAGGGTAATTAATTACCTGTCCCTCTTCATTCGGCGATGGAACCACAGAAACAGGTTCCATCCCCTGATTGCTGTTGGCCTCCAAATAGTTTCCAATAAAAACTTGCCCATTCACCGATGCTTCGTAGTTATTCTTAACATCTACTCTGAACGAGTTTTGTTCTGTTTGCAGATACAGTTCCTGAGAAGGCACATGTTGTCCATCTGATGCAGCCTTGAACAAAAGAAAAGGACAAAGAGTTATATGGCTATTGCAACTTGCAATTGTAATTGAAAATGGGCAGCCGCAAAAGAATTAAATTAATTATTCTACCAGATGGCTCTGCCAATGTTGATGAGATGACATCACAGGAACTGAGTGTGAAAGAGATTGGGTCACATGTGATGGGACAGAAGGATGAGGTAATCCTTGTTGATGCGTTACAAGTGGTTGCACATGTCCAGAAGGAAAATAGGTTGGCATCCCATGTAGGGATGGAGCAAATGGAACCCCTTGAACATGCTCAATCTAAAAAAGGTGATTTTTAGAATCAAAGAAAGAGTCCCACCAAGTCACAAGTTGATTTATGCATCTTGTGCACGTCAGGGTGTTGTGCTATAAGCGGTCATCATTTCATTTACTACATCCTTTCCAGCAGCAATAGGGGGAAGAGGAGGCATATGATTATACAATTATTACCGAGTCTTAATCTCAATGAACTTAGGTAGGGGATGATGAAAAATCAACTTTTGTAGTAGACAGTCTATTACTCTATTTGACAAAACTTTTCGCATTTCTATATGTTAACAGATCTGTCATATTGAAACATGTGACCAATACAAAATAGTGTTGCCTTCAATGTTAAATCCCAATAGCCAAAATCTGGTGTTCAATCAATCAGGTATTGAGAAAAATGAATAACCTAGTGATAATCTAGAGATGTAGCCAGGAAGTAAAATACTTAACACGGAAAACTATTCAAACCCAGTTATTTTACTCAAAAGAGACGTCATAAATTAATCAAACATGATATTAGAAAAGAACAGTGTCTTTGGCCCACATGCATCTGTTACAAGTTTATTCATGGTAAAGGATTAGAACAACCCACAGAAATTGTATTTTACATATTCTACCTGAGTTGTTGCATTTCCTCCTGAAGGAAAAGATGAAGTGCTTTCAGCATTTTCATGTTGTAGGCTGCCAGAGTTCTGCATAAAATTTCCACTCACTTGGCTACCACTGCTCTGGCCAACATAAGCATCTTTTAAACCTGTTTGTGAGACACGTGACCGATCAGATTTACTTCCATTCTGTTCTCTTACATCGGCTAATTCAAGCAGGAGTTGTTGTATATGCAGATGAAGCCTTTCCATCTCACCAACCTAAGAAATATAACAAATCTAATCATTCTCTAATTAAAACAGAACGATCAATTTTCTCATTTGGGAACTAAAGTAATAATCTTAATCACCTGAGCTTGACATCCAAACCACAGCTGATTACACTGTTCCGTGCGTTCTCGTAATTCAGCTTGTAAAGTATGGTTACCAGTTGACTGCAGAGTATTCATTTCCTGAGCACGAGCCATCCAAGATTGTGCTTCTCTTAACTGCTCGTCTTTTAAAAGAATGGTCCCCTGAGCAATCCTATTCTGAATGCAGAGATACAATATAACTGTTAAAAAGTAAATCCAAGCATTTTTAAAAATATATATGCATGGCAAATGATTTCAAGAAAGCATTGACTGAGCATGGACAGCACCAAGGAAGATGCGCAAGCAGTTAAAGTCTACGTAAAATTAAATGAGTTGGTCAATGTCATGGATATTGTTCTTCCCACAGTTTAAATCAGGTGTTTAAAACTTTACAAAAAAATAGGAAATGATTCAATAAGCGTACTTGTGCTTCAGCAAATTTAGTGAGTCAATGTCACTTGAATATGGTTACATACACAAATATATCTACAGACCTGTTCCTGTAACTCCACGAATCGTTGCTCTTGGTCCTGAATATGTTCTTGAAGATCGCGAATTTGTTCAATATGTTGTGCCTTCTCAGCTTCAGAGTTATCCATCTCTCTCCTGCAAAAGGATGCAGTTCATTATCATCGTCACAGTCTCCACCGTCATTGTCATTATTTAATATTATTATAGAGCACGTTCAAGTTATAATTCCCAAAACTCATAATTTTAGAAAAAATGTCGGGGCAAATGGATAGACTGATTAAAGACGTCTCCTAGCCATGCTTCCAGTACACTTAATAGCAGTAAACAGCAAAACAGAACAACAACTTGGGCTGTCAAGTTACCATTTGACAGAAATTGATTTGCTTTTTGAGTAAATGCCACCTAAAACATTTCACATAACAACAAAGTATTTTTTGCTCAACTCTTGATCATCTTATAAATTGCTGAAAACCTATAATTCACAACCAAATACAGGTGTGAAGTGTCCAACGGGGATCAAACTACCTATAACTCTGAAGCTCTTTGCTTTGTTCCATTAAAAGATCCTCTTTGGCCCAAGCCTGTTAGAGTAGATGAAGAAATAATAATGTATCAGCAGCAGAATCCCTGATCAAAAGGAGACTAATTTTTTTTTTTTGTCAAACTACCCACTTCATTATCTAATCTAATGGCATGCAACTGCCTTTCTTTCTCTTCAATCTTTCTCTCCAGCTGGTGTATCATTTGTTCATTCTCATTCAATTGCTCCTAAAAATCCACGTGTACACATTACACAAAAGCATTAAAAACAAATTACTATGGATACAAAAATATAATCATGCACGTATATCGAAATACATGTGCAAGATAGTTAATTGTAAAAAAACAACAAAACCTGAAGCTTGACACTGGCATTTGCATGCTCTTTGATCTGATTATCAAAATTATTCTGCATCTGCAAAACCTCTGATCCTGCAATTATCTGTGCCCGGAGCTCAATCTCCATATGCTGCAGTTCCTCCCTTTGTTTTGCAATGGCATGAAATCTCTGATTCAAAATATCACTTTCGAACCTTCCATCAACTGGAATGGAGCAAAAATTCAAGTCCACTGGCTCGATCTGCTGCTGCACCTTAATACAACACACAAACTCTCTTCATTACCACTCTCTCACATTAGCTGACAAGAAACACAAGATAACTAGTACAATCAAACTAATTCGTTCCGAAGAAGGTGTTTACCTCATATATCAATCTCTCATCACATTGCCCCAGCTTCAAACACTCCATCTCCTACGTAGTATCGCCAAGATACATATCAAGATCATATATATATATACACCAAAATGGCCCAATGGACAGGATAGTAGGAGGAAATAGAACTTGAAATCAAAATCAAACAACTTTTGAAGAAAATATTAATTTATTGAAGAAATATGAAATTGATATTACAAGATTTTGAATAAAAATTATTGTAAAGAAAATTGGAAATTACAAGGAATATTTCTAAATTTCTTGAAGAAGTTTTTTCTCCCGCTAAAAAGGTCTTCTCGAAAGCTTGAGTCTTGATTTTCCTTTATACTTGAAATCCGAACTTGAAATCTTCATTGAACCATATTGAAAGAATCTTGAATACTGCTTGAATGAAGCTGTCGGCCATAAAATTTGATTATTGCATCAACTTTAATAAAGTAGTCACTACTTCAATAAAGTGAGTAGGGTGGTTGACTATCACTTCATACTATGTCGCTGAAATAATTTCTACTTTAATAAAACAACTTTATTAAAGTTTTGTCTTTTGAATGTCGGTAGTGCTGGTAGTGGTAGAAATAACTTTTGGGGTGGAAGACGTAAATTGAAAAGTACTTCATTTTGGAAACAAATTCCTGTTAGAAATGTAATGAAACAGGTTATTATTCCAATAAATACCCAATGAAGGGAAATATTAATAATCTTCAAATTGATGAAAAAATTAAACTTGATCTTCTCAATTTACTCAATTCTAGTTCTGATGAAGAATTAGATGATTTTGAGATTGAAAAAGTTTATCAACATCAAGAAGATTATGATGCTAAAACTAGTTAAAATTCCTCTTCTACTTCAAATCAAGGACATAAGAGTTGTGGTTGTAAAACCGTAAATGTTCTTATTCAAGAAGAAAAACTTATTCAAAACATAGTTGAAAGGATCGAAGATCCTCAATTAAAGAAAAAGTTCTCAATTCTTCCACCCCCTACTTTAAATCATGCAGTTACACCTTTTAATATAAATGATATATTGAATAGATTTAATGGTGCATCAACTTCTTCAAAATCTTCTAATTCTGAATTACGTCCAGACATCAATGAGATGAAATCTCAAATTTCAATTCTTGAACGTCAAATGAAAGATGTTTGTATGAAAGTTGTTCTCTTAAAAACCAAAACATTAGAACAAAAGAATGCTTCTAATCATGATGATTCCTCCTCTTCCTCTTCCGAAGAAGAAACTTCTACAAAATATCATGAAAATGATCAAACAGAAGAAGAAAAAGTTAATTTTATCAATCGAATTCAACTTCAAAAATGGTACTGCAATATGACTATTAGAGTCAATAAAGATTTTAAATTCACCTCCAGAGTTTTAATTAATTCCAGAGCTTATCAAAATTGTATTAGGAATGACTTATCCCTTCAAAATGTTTTGAGAAAAATAATGAGCATCTTTATGGTGCTAGTGGTAAAAAACTCAATATTCAATACAAATTTTCAAAAGCTCATATTTGTAATTCGAATATTTGTTTCAAAAATATTTTTTATTTAGTCAAAGACTTGGACCAAGAAGTTATACTTAGTACTCTTTTTATTGTTCAAATTTATCCCTTTCAGGCTTATTCAAATGGACTTACTACGAATATTTTGGGTCAAGAAATATTTTTTAAATTTACAAATCCTCCTTATAAAAATGTTAATCTATAATATATAAAGTATTACATCAAGTGAGAATTATTTTTTGGACGATTATAACCCTACTACAATTCAATTATTTCAATAAAACCTTACTTTTTGTTTTTCAACTTGTATTAATTTACTAATTGTAATAAATAATATAATTAATTCTCAATTAATTCACATTCGCATTCATTTAACTAATATTAATTAGAATTCCACGTCTACGTCCACGTCCACGTCCACGTCCACGTCCATGTTATTAATGCCTATATTTTAAAAATTCACCTAAAAATGAGAAAAGGACAAAGTTCAAAAGGTTGAATCGGGGTAGAATCAAGATCGAACCGTGCTTTTTAAAAAAATTAAAAAATATACATTTACAAAATTTTTAAAAAATATACATTTACATAACATGGGTTGAACCAATTAAAACAGAAATATGTCACGAGTTTTCCAAAAATTTATCAGTTTAACAAATTTTAGGACAAGTTTTTAATTAGAGGTTTTATATGTTTAACTAGATCGATTTTGGTTCCGATTTTCAATTTTCCCGGTTGAATCAACATGACCAATCCGATTTTTAAAACACTGGTTAATTCTTAATTAATTATAATTTACATTCATTTAATTAATATTAATTAGAATTTCACATTCAATAATGTAGCTCATTATCCAAGTTCATGTATACTAATTTATCATCAAATTTCATTTAATTGAAAATTAAATTATATTTATTTAATAAATGATTTAACATTCATTATCATGTATATATTTTTTGGTGTTAATTCTAAATTAATTAATATTCACATTAATTCACGCGTCGTATTTGTCATTCATCTTTATTTATGCATTTAGTTGTAATTCTAATACTCACATTTAATCATGCATTTCACTATTTACATGTATATATAATAATTAACATTTATTTTCGGGGCTTTCATTTTTCTCATATTTAAATCAAAAGGGTAAATGGAGAGGGGGTCAAATATTACTTTCACAATACTTAAAAAAACATTTCAGAATAACGTGCAATGCACGTTCAACTTTGACTAGTCAAATCAAAAGTGACATTTTAGCGTGTGAAATCGACATGATATATTAATGATTTATTGTCTTCTTTTCTATACACAAGTAGCTGATTTTTAATCTCAATATTAATAATTCTCTATCTTTTTCATTTTCGGTACATGTAGAAAGATTAAATCAAAACAATTTCATTAATATCTCACTAATGTTTCTTCATTCTAACAATTTTTCAAAATATGTCCCCAAAACATCATGAATTCTTAGAAAATTTAATTCTTCTGCTGGTTTCCTTATCCAATTCTTCAAGCCCTCCAACTTCTTCAAGTTCCTGCAGCCACACCACCAAGAATGATTGATTAAATTCCATTTTTGCCGTAAACAAATTATACAAATCANATCAATTACAAACCTCTTAATAATAAAAAATCTGTTAAACAGATTATTCAAAACTGTTATCTTCCCAAAATTTGATATGAAATCTGATTTTTGGCATATTCAAATCAAAGAAAATAGGTACAAAACTGCTTTCGATGTTCCTTTTGGATAGTACTAGTGGAATGTTATGTCATTCAATCTAAAAAATGCACCTTCTGAGTTTCAAAAAGCTATAAATGACATTTTCAATGCTTTTCAAAATTTTATCATTGTTTATATTGATGATTTCAAATCTATTCTGAAAGTTAACAAGCTAATTTTCTCGCGGAGAAATCAAAATTATTAGCTACGTTCAATCAGTGCAAGACGCCAGAAGAATTAGCAGTGATCTCAAAGAAAATTGCTTCTTTGGCAGAATCCACTTCAAAGAAATCAATGTCTAGTTCTTCTCAAACAAAATCAGATTCAGAAACTGATTATACTCAAAAGTAACGAGGAAGGATACTTGGGAATAGATATTGATGAATTAATAAATCGGGAAACTCAAAAAGATTTGAATGACTATGTGGATCTAGCTACTTGGATGAATATAGACAGTACAAGGTTCATAATTCAAAAGAAGTGTTGTTCAAATTATGTCTTCCACCTCAAAAGTTATTTTTATCAGCACTACTGACATTCAAAAGACAAAACTTTTAATAAATCTACTTTATTAAAGTAGAAATTATTTCAACGACAAAGTATGATATGATAGCCAGCCACTCTACTCATTTTATTAAAGTAGTGACTACTTTATTAAAGTTAATGTTTTATGGCCAACAGTATCATTCGAGTAGTATTCAAGATTCCTTCAATAGGGTTCAATGAAGATTTCAAGTTCGGATTTCAAGTATAAAGGAAGATTAAGACTCAACTTCTGTTTGGGCCACCTTTTTTGTATATTTGTATAAGAAATATGACTGTCAGTCTGTCCTGCTGTACCAAAAATCATAATTTGCAAACAATTTTCCACATTTGCCCTTTTTCCCAATCCAAAAAAACCATAAATGGACAAAAAAAAAAAATGAGGACAAAAGGACAAAAATGTAAATTGGTGTAAATTATATTTGAAATGGAATGGTGTCACATGTAGGCGATCCCACGTTGATTTGATGTGAAAATGCATTATGAGGATCAAACGGAGGCTCAAGATTTCGACGAGAGTTTTTTAGCAGGAGAAAATTCATTCGAGGAATTTAGAAATATTCCTTGTAATTTCTAATTTTCTTTACAATAATTTGTATTCAAAATCTTGTAATATCAATTTCA
>CAIGRF010054686.1:703-35262 GCA_903798235.1 Fraxinus ornus
ATCTGTGACCACGTAATAACCTGTGACAAATTAATTTGACAATATGTGACCAGTAAAAATCTGTGACCTCGTGATAAAAAAAAATTGACGATATTTGACCAGTTAACTTATAATTATGAATCCGTGACCATCACAAACTGTGACTTTTTTATCATTATTTAATAAATATTTTTAATTAATTAAATTTGTACCTGATTTTTGAATTTTCAAACTATTTACCTTACTTTTGAATTGAGGTAAAGAATACACCATAAATATGAATTTTTCCCTAAACTTTTCTTGAAAACTAATTGAATGGAAATACATTTCTTCGGCCATAAAACTTTCGAACTGGAAAGTATAAGGGCATTCTTGGGCTTTGGTACCCGATATGGGTTTTTTTCCCCCTCTCCGATGTAACGAATTTGGGAGTTTATGATTGTTTAATTTTGGATGGTTTTCAGTAATTTTTTTAAAATCAGTGTAATCGGTTTTAGAAGTTTTCTCAACGAATAAAATCACACATATGCTCATATATAATAAAATAGTAATGTATAAATAATATGGAATAAACGTGTACGTAGACACTTTCGTAAAGAAAAAAACTCTCAACCAGGGCCGAAATGTATCTCTCTTTCAACTCGTAAAGTCTTGTACATTGATTTGTGTTGCTTCCAATAGAGGGAGGCTTACGTCAAAAATTGTAGCAAATGGAATTTAAATGTGAAAAATATAAGGAGAGGGATAACTTCTCTCTTTTCCTTTCCTTTCATGTTTTTAAATTTTTCGTCATACCCAGTATTTATTTTTTTATTAATCTTTCAAAAAGTTCAACATGCCACAATCACGCGGCAATTTATAGATTAACAATGAAGTTGCTTTAAAAGGTTGAGGATCTAACTGTCAAAAATAGATTGATACTAATACAAGAGTAGATAGAGCATCATCTCCTTAACTTACAATGTTCAAATCCTTTTTGACAGATCAAATTTACATATTTCCTACTACGTCAGTATAAATAGATAAGAGAGAAAAGTCAACTTCCAGTTATTATACAACATAACATGTAATGCTCCTCAGCAGTGTTCTCTTTTCACATTTTTACATATCTTCCTTAAGCTTGCTGGAGTATGCCTGCAATCCCCCAACATATGTTGCCTCAATAGAAGCAGATCCTTCCACGGCAAAGTTATCCCAAGAATCCACAGATAAAATTACAAAATCAGCCATTTTACCAACAGATAGAGATCCAACATCCTCATCGAGGAAGCATGCACGTGCAGCTGAGATGGTATACCTGCCAATGAGACGATGACATTATATGAGAACTGATGGACAAGCACTGCAGTTAGTCTAACAGCTGAAAGCATTAAATGATGTCAACAGTTCACAATAGAACATGAGAGCTTCTCATTCTTCTTTCCTCCTAGCTTCGTCCCATTCGCAAAAGATAATTCTGCTTTTACGTAAGGCTCCTTGGGTCGAGTATTTAGATTGGATTTTCCCATTCATTTCTTACATTATTTGGCACAGGTAATTCAATAATTTTATACATTCTTTTTCATTTATTAGGGGATGGAATTATACAAGTTCCTTGTACTAATCAATTTTGGAACAATGTGTTACAAGGCTGCCTTTTTTGTTTTCTTAGCCACTCGGAGGGAAATAAAGATGTTACCTTTTGCACCTGAACATCTTTACTAATTACTATATAAGTTATATCTGTACATATTATTTGTAATTTTTGCTTAATTGTCCCGATTACTAAATTTACAACAGCTTATTAGAATGATAAAGATCGCCATATTGATATTTGTTCGCAGTCGATCAGTAAATTGGTCCTATACCTGGGCAAACTCTACTTTCCATTTACACCATGTATTTATTCTGTAAGCTCAGTCACCTACACTACACCATGAAAACCACTAAGCTAAAGTATATCATTTAGATTATTTCAAGATTCTTGAGTGAATAAGACAGGACCGCCAACATAAATAAATAATCAGAAATAGATGCAGTGCTTACGCATTTAGTGCATCATTCAGACTAACGCATTCTGATGAAATCCAAGCCTTCTCCCAACCAGGAGGTACTCTTTTCATTGCCGTTCTTATGCTACCCAAGGGATTAATTTCTACTACCTGAAGCCAGATAATGCTCAGCCATACATGAGATAAATAGTAACAAATGAATGTCATTGTTGATTACAGAATATGTTGAAGCCCAAATATCAATAGAGACGTCATGTCCTTACTGGCCAATCAGAACCAAAAGCCAACTGCACATTGCCAGAAAGCAGTGACTTGAATAAATACGATCCTCTCTGTGCCCTCTCCATCCCAAGTTTTTTTATGGCAGAATCAGCATCATACAATAAATGATCAGGCTGTTATCAAGTAGAATTAAAAGGTGCAATTAAAAAGAAGCTCCTCATAAAAATAAGTAACCAATAGAAGCCATGGATATAAAGCATTTGGCAAACAGGCTGCAATCACATTTAAAAGAATTACATTTATTTGACTTCAGGCCATACTAAAATCATACAAGAAGAAACCTAAAAGGGAAAGTATCCTATGTTTCTTTTCAATGGTTCATGCCTTTTACCATGTTTCTTTTTGGCTTTCGGCCCTTCTAGCTATGTACAAACATAATAAGAAAAAGATGAAGCTTGCATGTTCCTTTCAGTGGTACCAACTTTCTAATATCAGTCATGCCTGAAAATGGAGAATCCAAGTATGGGAACCCATTGGTTTTTCCACTAAAGGGTGATAAAGGATCCTTTTTCTTCGTAACAACAGAGAAACTGATGGACTTGTTTAGTGAATTACATTTAGAGTCCACTCATACAATTTTCTCCTCTTCAACTAAATTAGATGATTTATTCACATCATCAACAATTGCCAAGCTTTCTCATTTTGTGGAACTTGATAATCTTATGACAACTCAGATTATTCTTTAAGGCATGACTTTAAAGTTGTACAAAACTGATCTGTTACAAAGTTGAATGAAAATGTTAGTAATAGAGGAAACAACGAGACAACCTTTTTATAACATATCGGCATATATCAATTTGCCTCAAATGTTAAAAGGCAATCCAGGATAACTGTATAAGAACAAATATACCTGAACTGAAGCAATAACTTCTTGTTCACGAAATCGGGCCACTGTCCCAGGAGCCAAATGCTGTGCATGTTCAATCTACAAAATCTCATAGCAGTCATTATAAGCAACACTTCTGAAAATTTTATTGGTAAAGAAAAAAAGTACCGGAATACATCGATTGATGAACCTCTTAGACTCATGGCTGTCGAATTTACCCTAAATCTTCGGTCCCTTATTCCATTCTTAGATGCCACAAATTTGAACATGTCCAAGATTAAGTCATTGGCCCTGTCACCTATGGCATGAACCGCAATCTGGAAGAAAATAAAAATGACATCAATAAAAGAATGCAAAACCACACGGACTGAGAAGAAGAGGATGTGATCTGCGTAGCAAGAAACAAAGAACCTGAAGGCCAGATTTATCCGAAAAGACTGTCATGTTGTACAAACCATCCATATCTGCCACTTGCAGGCCATAATTCTGCATTTCATCAACATATGGCTACAGAAACATGGAAACTCTCAGTGCCATTAACTAATTCTAACATCTTCTCACGCTAGAATGTTCAAACAGGAGGGAAAAGAAGAAATCATTAGACCAAGAAGCATCTAACTACCATTTTGTGTAGGTCTAAATGCAGAACTTACCCAGAAAAATAAGTAAAAAAATTCTAGATGCATTAGGCTTTCATAATCATAAATGGAAAGAATCTTAGCCCTTGTTTGCCTCTTGTTTATAATCTACTTACAATCAGTCAAATCACTTTTTACCCACATTTCATAGGACCCACAAGTAGTACCCACTTATCCACCACTCATTTCAATCCATTTATAATTTGAACGGATTATAAACAACTCCCAAACATGCTTTTATTCTCACCTCATATAACAATGCACTGCTAGATCCCAAGGATCCATCAGCAAAAGATTTCATGCCACCTAAGTAAATCCATTGACTCAGCTTACGACCTGCTTCATTTATAAGTTCCTAAGAAAGAAAGAAAAAATCTCAATGAGGATTAATAATTAACAAAATGTATAAAAACCATACCCAAAATGAATGGTGTTTGATAGGAATATATGTACTAGAATCCTCTCGAGTTCATGACTATTCGTGCATAGGGTCAATACAGAGACAGAAGTACAAGAGAAACATCCTTGTATGCATGTGCCAATAATGATAAATAAGCAAGCATGCAGCTATGTGCTCATTTGCATACTAAGGAAAGGAAATTAACTATCGAAGAAAGTTAATCAATCACTTAAGTACATATAGGCGTGCCCATGTCTCCATAGGAAAAAATAAGCAAACTCTGATCTTCATGTTCCCGGAATTATCAGCCCATCTGTAGACATCTGAAAATATAAAAGAAAACAGACTAAAGAGTTGAAGAAAAACATGAATGCAAAATCGTTGCATGTTAGTTTACTGTTCTTAAAATTTTCTGCTTTGCCTTCAAATCACAAAACCCTGTTCATTGCATTTCCTTGTGCATTATAGGCACCATTTAGTTCCTTTTTAAATGCTCAGTCAGAATCCTAACAAAAGGTCATCCTTTTGATGTTTTCAGTTCGATGATGACTTCCTAAATTAGACATTATTTAATATTAAGAGTCAAGACAGCACCACATTTTTATCCAAAGATGAATCCTTTAGAAAAACCTGACAAATCTTCCCACGAGAGCTCTGTTGATGCACCAGGAAAATATCTCCCAAAATCAACCACTGTTGTCACACCTCTCATTAAGGCATGATTGCTGGCTCTCAATAGAGCTTCCCTCCTCTCCTCTATTGAGACCTCTGGAATGCAGGAGAGGACAAGCTTCATTGCAGAGTCAATCAGCAAACCAGTGGGTTCTGCATGTGATGACAAGGCAACATAATATCAATCCAAACTTATTTCTCAACTTTTTAGATGGATTAATGGAAGTTCCGTAGATTGAAAGGGGAGCATATAGGATTGAAAAGAACCTGAACATATTATGAATAAATATAATCAGAAGTACTTTCATGATTTTACCTCTGGCAATATTACTAGAGATAAGATGTTTCTCTAAGGACTCGTGTTTGAAGAAGGCTACCTCTCATGAAAAAATTTCCTCGATCATATTAGAGGAAAAGGAACTTGTGATATATTTCAAATTTAACAATCATAAAAAGAGTTCTATTCAATGATTTTTCCAATCTGATATCCACAATTGACACTAAATGTGTATCAACATTTACAACCTGCTAAATCATTGTATATATTGTCTATGCAAGAAAGCCCAATCACTATTAGTTGAAAAGTTAACTAAATAAACTTGCTGCATCAGAAGCAGAGTGCCTTGCATGCGTGTTAATCTATTACATTTACTTCTAATGAACCATTCTGACTCTTTATGAAAACTTATCCTTATGTAGTTACCATATTGTTCAGACAGAAGTCAAAGTTCTCAAACCAACTTACCTATATGGAGTATGATCATTTCATGGCTTTCTCATGGACATGCTACGAAGTAGATGAAGAGATTGTTTCCAATGGTCTTTGTTTTTATATATACCAGAGAATTTCAAAAGAGATCATTTATGGCACTAGACAAAATTTCTTTTTCTAGCTTATAAAATTGACAATTGGATAGATCTAAATCATGGCTCAAGCTAGCCTTGCTCAAGTCTGTTTAAAGAAATAAATTTGTGTATATATGACAAGAAGAAAGGAAAAAGGACACCAATATGCTAGTTGCTTGTTGTGTAAATATAATTACAATTTTGTTTCTACTGCCGTGTAATATATTGTAGCTGGATCCATGTGTAAGGGGATCAACCACCCAATTTATTACGGTTGTCACGATAAGGCTAGTGAAAAAGATAACTTCTATATAATATGAAAATGGAATGAAACACAGTTCTAGTAGCTAAAAACGTTTACTTGACAGAAGGTTAAATTCTTCTGAAAAATAAACCAACTTGGTATAGAAAGATGACATGACATTGACAATACCTCCATTGCCATTTCTCATTACAGCTCCACCACCTGGATCCTCTGTGCTATTAGAAATTCCAGCAATTTTTAGAGCCATGGAGTTTGCCAAGCCCATGTGGCCATCCATCCTTGTCAGCCAAACCTGCACGCAAAGTTTTAAAATAAATAGCATACCACTCCAAGATTAAAGAACGCGTACAATGAACTCAAAACTTCTTACAGGATTGTAAGGAGAGATATCATCAATCCAAGAGGCCATTGGCAACTCTCCTCCCCATAGATCATTGTTCCAACCACCCCCCAGTAACCAAGAGCTGTGTCTCATATCTAGGAATTCCAACCAAACCCATGATTATAGTGCTATAGATAGTACACATGACATACGTTTTTTTCAACAATAACCATTACAAACTTTCATTAGGTTGTCACGTGCTCAATTAACCAACAACATGAAAAAATGCTTAATGAAAATAAAATGGTGAAGCAATTGCAAGTTGCAACAAAATGGTGGGATTCTCCAATCTTCATGGAGTAAAAAAGAGGTAATAGAAAAAGCAGCAAAAAAAAAAATAAAAAAAATAGTGAGAATGGTAGCCCAAGTACGATAAATAAAATTGGTTATAAGAATTTGTGATGTTGATTTAATTAGCATATAATTTGCATGGAAAAGTGATACTTACTTGATAATGCCTCTTTGATCTTGTTCACAAAGTGTTCTCTTCTATCTACACCACGGAGTTGCACTTGTGCCATCTGTTTCCATTTTCTAAATCAGTCCAGCATATTTATTATAATTAAAAAACACAATAAAGTAATTTTTTGCAATACTATCATTATTCACAGTGAACCTTCAATATTTAAAGTAATGACAAACATTGTCAGTTCAAATTATTAATGAAAAGAGAGAGAGTTTTGAAATTACTCAAACTTCCTATCATTGAAAATTCTTGTGCAAGCAGTCATTTCAATGACCCAAAACAGTTCTCCTTTCATAACCACATTCTATTTGGCTATTTGCAACTAAATTTCCAAAATACGTGTTTCTACAACTTTTTCTAACTAAATTATGTGTTAATAAAAACAATATAAGCAATTGTTTATTGAGGATGAGAGAGTTGTAATGTCCTCACTGTTCACTTTTAGTCCCTTCTACAATTTCTAAATGCTCAGACCAAGCAACTCTTTTCTTTATCCATGCTAAATACTCATCTCCTCAAGAACTTTCCAGTTAAAACAATAAATTTCTGAAAATAAGCATTACTGAATTTCAGATGTACAAATGAATGTGACCACAAACAGTTGTGTCAATTTAAAATTTAAAATAAAATAAAAAAGATTCTTCACAGTAAATTTTTTTAATTTGGCTGAGATACTCAAATAAATACAGTAATAAAAGGTATTTGTAAATATCAACTCAAACTGAAAAAGATGCAAAGGAATAATGTTGAAAGAGCAAAGAACTATTTTCGTAGTTTAGTTTGATTAAAGAACTAAAAGAATGCTTTAGCCAACAACCTCTTCTTGATCAAAATGTATGAACTATGAAGCATAGATTGTATTATCACATCTAGGAACAGAAAAATGAACACAATTGAAATATTATAGCAAGAACCTGCAATCCTCCAAAAATTAAGTGAACATGTGAGTCAATAAATCCAGGAACCACAACCTTCCCCTCTAGATTCAATGTTTTAATAGCAAATCCTGCCAAGTCCTGCAATGACATGCATCCATATATAAGCAAACAATGACGAAAAGAGATTATGGTTTTTTTATCAGTTTATATTTAAAAAAAAAAAACAGAGTGTTTGACTGCATAACAATCCCTATTCTCTTTCCCCCTAATACTGTTTGATTATGTCATCATTTAAGAGAAAAATATAATAAATTAGAACAAAATTTGCTTCTTTATGGGAAAAGTAATAGCAAAGGTATGTAAAACGTGTATGATACAAAAGGAGAATAAAAAGATATTCACAACATGACAGCGTGAAAAGAAAACATCGTCCATCTCCAAAATGTTGATTATTAGATTTCCTTTTTCTTCTACATTTTGTTCTTCAGAAGCCACAATTCAGTACTATAAAGCATAATTGGTCAATTAGTGTATATCGATTATGACGAACTCCTACTTGATTTGTCATATAAATGACATCCTCTCTTACATGCTTCATTCTTATTAATAATCAAACCTTTAATATGTAAACAATCGCTCATTAGACAACATGATCATCTATATATACTCTTACTCCATTATCACTTTATTTCTACTATGACTTAAAAGATGTTTTATATGTTCCAAGTTAATTTTACTTGCCCCAAAACTTTAATTTAAAGACACTCTTCTAAATCCTAATTTAAGATGTCTTTCACTCAATTAGCCTTCTTGAAGTCTCTAGCTTCATTCTCAGTTTGCATATATATCTTTTAATAAACAACATTCTCTCCTCTGTTTCCAGGATAACCATACAACTTCTCGAAAAATTTCGACTGAGCTCACGAATCACCTACTTGACTACCCATTTTGCGAACTTCTTCAAAATCCTTCACATTTTTATATTTTAGTAAACTTATCAACCTCTGCTATGTAACTAGACTCTCACAAAGAATTAGCTTATCATACTTGCCTATAGAATCTAAAAGTTCAACCAAAAAAATTCAAAATGCGATTACTTGTAAGAGTGAAACTGAATGAAAATCAAGTTCAACGGGGGAATAAACAAAAGACCTGCATGGAGGAATAGTTGCCAATTCTGAGAATCCGACCATTGCGAATTGCCATGGAGTCAGCAAAGGGAAGAGTGACGTTACCGGTATATATAGTCCCGTTTGTCACCAACAAATCTGCCACTACACCATGCGAAAAAAATTCTGCAAAACCCAAAATTAATGCAAGAAAAACTAAGATAATAATACAAACTTCTACCATCATCATTACATATTTACATTATATATATCCGTAAAAACCAAAAATTCAATACAATTTTAACAAGTCACTATAATTCTCTTCGGTAGCACAGCAAGGCGGTGGGTAAGTACGTTGTGCTAAAGGAGATTGTGCCGGCCAAACACAAACTTAATTACAATTCACTGAGATTTGATTTTGATAATGATTATGATTACTTACGAGGAAGTGCGAAGTTGGGAAAGAATTTGTCAAGTGGAGAAAATGAAGCTATGGCGACTAAGGCCACCACTGTGGCTGAAACTGCTATCCACATCTTGTTCATTGTAATCGGGAATCTTCTCACAGGCGGGGGTACAGGAATATACTCTTTGATGCACTGTAAATTACGTTGGGCAAAAGTGAGGATTAATTACAGCAATTGACATCAAACTATGAATTGCTTCACTATTCCCCCCAAACTTAAAGATTAGTATCAATTGAATAATAATGTTATACGATGAACTATGTGGTTGTTTAAGTGGAATATGAAAAATATGAAAAATAATGAGTTGTCACATTATCGATATTTCATCATCATAATGATAAATAACATTACTAATTTCAATTGTACTACCATATTAGAAGAACCATTACACAAAATGAATTCCGACCCTTTTTTGCAATTTTATATTTAATTTTATATAGAATTTGTTTGCTACGTGCACCAAACCAATTTAATATTTTATTTAGAATAAAAAAATGAATTAAAATGGCAATGAAAATTTTGAAATATTTCCAAATAAAAAAGCGTAGAGCTAACATAACCTATATTTAAAAAAGACTTATTAGCACAAAACGTCCATACGTTTGGCTTTTAGTATACAAAACATTCTTACGTTTCAAATTTTTACATTTTCACCCATATTTTCACGTTTCATTGCGAAAATCATCATTTTCATCTATTTTTCCAATTAAAGCTGTAAAATGACGAAAGCGTCCTCCTCTTTAAATAAAACAAAAAGAAAAGAAAAGAACAAATTAGAATCAAAGTACCAAAATATCAAAAGATTACAAATGAGTCCCCATTGTATAATTAAAAATCCAACTTAGGCCAAAAATTCAGACCAACCACCACCTTTGAACCTTAAAAACTCCGTTCAACTACCACCCAATCCTCCAAAACTCCATACCATTGGACAATCATCACTCCCCTCTACACATACCATCCAGTCACCCGCTCTAACGTTACCAGGTTTCACGAGTTGTCTTTCTTCTTAGCACAGAAATGGACACTGCGCGGCAGTATCTGCTTCGCTATACTACCTTCCGCATTCTCTCGATCGTTTCGGGAAGAAAGAAAATTTGATTATAATTTGTAGAAAGTATACAATATAAAATTGAAATGCATTGAATGTAAATTGGTCATTGATTGATTGAAAGCTAAAAATTACGATTAACGAAAGCAGGAAATTATAATGGCTAGTGCATGGGGCGCACACTAGAAAGCTTGAAAATGTTTGAAAGACTAATACCCCATGTAATAGACTTCAGAACAAAAACTCNTTGATGAAAGCAGGAAATTACAATGACTAGTGCAGCGGATGAACACTAGAAGTCGTGAGAATTTTTTGAAAGACTAATATCCCATATAATAGCATTCAGAACAAAAACTTAAGTGATAAGAGTAGACGTTTAAATGACGAAAAATCATACTAAACATTTTATAATATCGAACTATTTTACAATTTAAATAAACTATTACAATGAAAGGAAATTATAACTCAAACTTGAACTAATATTTACAATGTGCGACTGCGATAGGGTCAAGGGGCTTAAGTAAAGCTGCGGTCTTTGACACTAGGTTTGGCCGGAATCGATGGCCAAAATCTTCCTCACACGCACTTACTATCCCTATTCGATCTATCATATGAAGGCTGAATTGTTGAAGACTCATAGGTGGGATTGTTGCGTTGTGATCAGATGATGCCGAATGGGTGGTTCGCGATCATGGATCCCATCACCGACGTCGAAAATCGTAACTGAAAGTTGCGTTTTCTCTTGATTCGAAAAATGGGGCTGTAAATTTTGATCGTGTGGATTTGTTGATGTTGCAAGACCATGAATAGGCGTGCCCTGATAAGTATAGTCAACCAATATGGAGGACAGGGCATGCGTCTAGCCGAAGAAGGTGATGTAGTTGGTTGTTTTTGTTGACAAGTTGATTACGACCATCGATTCTGGCCAAATGTGGTGACGTTAGGGCTAGTGGCTGGGTGGTATATATAGAGGGAAGTGAAGGCTGTCTAATGGTATGGAATTCCGATGGTTTGGGTGGTGGTTTGGCCGAAGTTTTTAAGGTTCAAATGTGGTGGTTGACTTGAGTTTTTGGTGTAGCTTGGATTTTTAATTAAACATTGGGGGACTCATTTGTAATCTTTTGAAATTTTGGGACTATAATTCTAATTTGTTCTTTATTTTTTCTTTTTGTTTTATTTAAATAGGATGGCTTGTCATTTTACAGCTTTTAATTGAAAAAAATAGATAAAAATAATGATTTCCGCAATGAAACGTGGAAATATAAGTGAAAATGCAAAAAAATTGAAACGCTTGGATGTTTTGCACACTAAAGGCCAAATGTATGAACGTTTTGTGATAATAAGATTTTAAAAAATACACGAAATTATAAAGTATAAGATGCGATAAACGGTCGAAATTCATACTGTGTAATATCTTATGTTCGGTTGACTATCATATTGGTATAACTAAAACAATTTTTAAAATAAAATGATATAACTGATACTCAATGTAAAATTCAGAAACAATTAGCGTAATTACTCTTATAAAAAGTAGATTGGATTGGTTTAATCGAAAAAATCAAGAATAAATATCAAATTTTAAAATCATTTAAAACAATCTCAAAACCAACTCATTTTCAAAAAAGTACGAGAATTAAAGAATTTTGTTTAAGAGGAAGACAAACGGAGGCTTAAAAGATGTTTATTTTTTGACAGGTAGATACAGAAAAATTTGACAAAATATTTACAGAATACTTCCAATTTTTAATTGGTTTTCAACCCAACAATGGCAAAGTGCTGCACTCCCTGTATGATTTCTGCGATTATTATCCCCATTAACTCAATTTTTCTACAACACATTTTCACCCACAAATTCTATCAACTCTATCTACTAAAAATCCATTTTTATCCGAAACTTATAGGGGCAACTTTCTTGGGTAACCTATCACAGTCAGTCAATGGACGAGCAGACGATGAAACAAACAGATGATGATATGTTCAGTGACCTCAAAAAAAAAAATAATGGTGCTGCTTTTAAGCCTGCTTAGACAACAAACGCAACAGAAACTACAGAAAGGCATTAATTAAAACAACATGATTCAACCAAAAATAATTTGAAGTCATACACCCATCCATCCATCCATCATCTGGTGCAATTGAAAGCATAACATGTCATTCATTAATGCCTTGAATCCACAAATCTAACTAGGACTGCAAACTACTATTTGACACCTACCGTTTCTTTCCCCCTACTGCCAGCCAGGAGTTCCAGCTTCATCTGGAGCCGGACTTGTTCCATCCTGAAGCTCCAGCTTCCTCTCGAGCTTGAACACTGTCTGTGTTCCAGCCTGGATTTTCAGCTTCACCTCGAGCTGGAGTACTGCAGCCTGCATTCCAACCTGGTGTTCCAGCTTCATCTCGAGCTGGAGTACTACGACCTGTGTTCCAGCCTTGACTTCCAGCTTCATCTCGAGATGGAGTACTAAGGCCTGTGTTCCAGCCTCGTGTTCCAGCTTCATCTCGAGCCGGAGTAATCCGACCTGTTTTCCAACCTGGAGTTCCGGCTTCATCTCGAGCCGGAGTACTGCGGTCTGTGTTCCAGCCTTGAGTTCCAGATTCTTCAGCAGCCGGAGTACGCTCTTGGCACCAGCCCGGAGTTCCAGCTTCTTCTGGAGCCGGAGTACGGTCCTGGCCCCAGCGTGGAGTTCCAACTTCTTCTGGAGCCGGAGTACGGTCCCGTTTCCAGCCGGGAGTTCTAGCTTCACCTGAGGCAGAACCACGATCCTTATTCCAGCCAGTACGAGCTTGCTGCCTTCTATAGTACTTGGGAATAAAACCTTCAGCCTTATCGGGATACTTTTCCTTGAGAAAATTCTCCACACATTTACGGTAGGAAAAATCTTGTTTAACACCATCAAGAGAAACAGCAAAGAAGCACCTACTATCCTGGAACTCCTGGTGCCTACTAACCTGTTACATCAAGTACTGAAATTAGCTTAAAACAAGCCGTTAAAAATAACAAGAAAAACAAATGAAAAAATTTAAACATGACAAGTAGGAAAGAATTTCAAGAAAAAAAGAAAAAACATAAAGGGAAGAAAATGAGGTAGTTGAATGTAAAGTACCATGTTCTTCAAAATATTTGTAGAACCGCACAATGAGGTTACATCACATAAAGAAATCATTTCAATCTTGAGTATGTTAAGTATATGAACAATTTGTTTAAAATAAAGAACATCTTAATTTGGAGCAGCTTTTGCCCAGAACTTAGATAATACGGCCACGAAAACACATATTTGTTAGTGTGAACATGTTAGTGCGTGCAAGAAATCTAATAACGTTTCAAAATAGATTCAAGATCAATTTTTCCTTTGAAAGGCTTTATGAGCACATGTTCAGTTCATCAATTCTGATGTCAAAAATATCTTGACGTTGAAAGCTTACATTGCACAAGAAGAAAGATTCCATGAATTAGCGATAGCAATCCATGAAGCACACCACAAAGATACATGAAAAAAGACATTTAACCGATCAATGAAGAACAAATTAGCTTACCATGATATACTTTAATCCAGCTCCCATCTTTGCAGCTTTATCGGGATGATAATTCAACACATTATCCACCATGTATGATTGATCGTCCCCGGATATAGGATCGCCATCATTGTACCTTCACAAAAATGTTACTTGGTCAGATTCAGATTCATATTTTATCAGTTTGCCCTAATAAGAAATCCAAACCCCGAAATCTTTGTAAACAAATTAATCAAAGGTGTTCCAGCATAGTAATTTGTCCCTGTATTTTCCTATTCTTTTTACCCTTTTCAAGAGAATAACACGATAGAGGAAACTGATCCATAAAGTTGATAATATTGGTTCGAACTTTTTCTCAGCTATCTGAAAGAGAACAAAGGGTTTTGTGTTTCACATGCAGGCATTGATTCTACTTCACAACACTATTGGAATAATTTATATCAACTCAAGTGAATTTGTAAGAATTCTCCAGCCTATATTGATGATGCTGTAAATTATGAGACAACAACAACATGCTAAATCTTATTTTTCAACAAATTTGAGGTAGTCCATATGAATTTTTTCTCTCTACTCTGCTGGGTCTGTCACTACATTATCTCATTAAGCATGAGAAACAAAACAAAAATAGAGTGTTTATTTTACTTTGTTCTCGTATCATTATTGCACATAATATGATCTCCAAAAGTAGGAAACAACTGTAAATAATAAGAGGGTGTATGACACCCATTTTGTGGAGAATTAAATTTTTGGAATAATGATTGATGAGAGAATGTGTGGTGGAAAAGTTATGAAAAGTTTTAGATTTGTTTGTAATATTATTTTATTGGGAGAATGTGTGGTTGAAATAAAGAAAGAGAAAAAAATGAGAATGAGAATGAGAATGAGATGAGAATTGGTGCCAAACAGGGGCTAAATTTAAAGGCTGAGAATCAAAACATGAAGTTACCCTGTTTGGTTCATAATTCTTTTGATGTTCTTCATAATTGCTTCAACATCTGAAAGAATGTCTTGTTCATCCACCGTGAATAAATCCATGCGCTGTCTCGTCACTGTGAAGGTTCCAAGTGTATTGAAATCATCAGAAAAATCTCCTCTGCCACTAGAGCGACCCCTACCTCTATTGCTCTTCCAGTCTCCACCGGAGCGACCCCTACTTCGACCTCTGTTTGAATCCCCTCTACCAGCAAAATGTCTACGTGGTGCAAAACCAGAGTCATTTGACTCTTTTGGAGTGGGGTTCCAATTACTGACTGGAGAATCTTTCTTTTGTTCCCTGGGAGATTGTGAATCAACCTTACTCCAGTCATTTGAAGCACCCCAAGCAGAAGGCTTTGACTGACTGCCATGGTCAGCCACTTTCGCTTCCCATAGATTTTCATTTGAATGCAACACATCAATAGAGTCTCCATCGGCAGAAGAAATCAAGCGATCAGACTTTTTACCTATTTCATCGGATTTTGCAGTTTTCTTCCCCCAAGACGACCATGAACCTGATCCAGCTTGTCCACTATCAGAACCTAATGCGTCCCAATCTGTAGCCCGTTTAGAATCCTCCTGAGCTTTAGCAGGGATAACATCTTCCATCTGAGCTGCATCCCGGCCCCAACTGGACTCATTATTATCCTTTGGTGCACTCGGAATGGCCCATCTACCTTGGTCTTTCTTCTTGTTCCAACCTGTTTCATCTGACTCTCTACCCCAGTCCGACTGACTGCTAGACTTTGGTGTGCCAGCATTAACCAATGTACTTCGATCATCCATTCCGCTCCAATCCTTCTCACCAGAAGATCTAACCCAGTTGGAATGACCTTTTTGTGTTGGTGTACTTGCACTCGACCAATTATTCTGATCGTCTTTTTCAATCCAACCTTTTCCCTCGGAATCTTGCTTTTTACCCCAAGCAGAAAAAGATACTGACTGATATTCTTGAGTCTGTGTCGGGAAACTATCTTCCCTATGAACATCCTTGCCCCAATAGGACTGACCACTAGATTTTGATGCATTTGCACTAGCCCAAGTACTTTGTCCAGCCTTTTCTGTGGGACCATTTTCAACAGAATCAACCTTTTTCCCCCAAGCAGGCCTGCTATTATTTGGAGAATCTTCTGGTACCTTTTCAGAGACTGTATCATCCTTCTCACATCTATCAACACCCCAGCCAGGAGTTGAGCTTTGGACTTTCTCAACTACCTGCCCCCAACTGGACTGACCACTAGATTTTGATGCATTTGCACTAGCCCAAGTACTTTGTTCAGCATTTTCTGTTGGACCTTTTTCAACAGAATCAACCTTTTTCCCCCAAGTAGACCTTTTCGTCTGAGAATCTTCTGGCGCCTTTTGAGAGAATGCATCATCCTTCTCACCTTTATCAACACCCCAGCCAGGAGTTGTGCTTTGGACTTTCTCAACTACCTGCCCCCAACTGGACTGACCACTAGATTTTGATGCATTTGCACTAGCCCAAGTACTTTGTTCAACCTTTTCTGTACTCCATTTTTCAGCAGAATCAACCTTTTTCCCCCAAGCAGACCTGTTATTCTTTGGAGAATCTTCAGGTGCCTTTTCAGAGAATGTATCATACTTCTTACCTTTGTCAACACCCCAGCCAGGAGTTGAGTTTTTTACTTTCTCAACTACCTGCCCCCAACTGCCACCCAAATCATCATCCTTTCTCTCTCTCTCAATCCCCCAGCCAGAGCGAGTAGGACTTTCTGCTTTCTTTACCTGCTCCCAATTACCACTAGATTTTCCAGTAATAGAAGATGTCTGTATCCATTCATTCTCTTCAGGAGAAAAATTATCTCCATCTTCAAATGTTGGCTTCTCAATACCAGGATCTCGGACTGGAGACAGGTCAGATTCCATGTATTCATCTTCCTGATCCAGATAATCAATTTCCGCACCAAGGCAACTAGTACCCATATTTTCCTGCTTGGAGCTGCTGCTTACCAAATGAAGAAAATCATACACATTCAGTCCATTTTGTTGATTCAACTCAGCCTAGCAAAAAAAGGTATTCAGACATTAGTCTTGTTGATTATTTCTAATGTAAACCACCAAAGAACAGATTCAACACATCATCAAACAAATGCTTGTCGATGTATACCCTAGAGTAAAAACAAAATGATATCAGGAACAGATAACAAGTGACTGCACCTTTCTAGTGTCCCAAAGAATTTCAAATGGCGATCCTGTGCCAACAGACGCATGTTTTCCCCAGGAACAAGAGGCTACAATGCTTGTCAAAGCATCTACATGGCATTTTTCAGCAGCTCTTTCGAAGCATTTTCTTGGGGTCTGAAGCAGAGACAAGATAAAATATACTTTAGAATGACAGATAACAAAGAATAGGAACGACACAATCCATATCAAGAAACAGAAAATATGTAGCCTCCATGAATGGTACTTGAAGATTAAGTGATCTTGACAATGATTTAATACCACCGGCATTAAAACCAATCAGATTCCCACCACATGTCATGCTGTTGGCCAACAAAAGGAGATGATCTTTCAACACACCTTTTGTAACCATTGTCACGGATGTGGACAGACGCTATAAAATAAAACAAAAGGTTAAGCTTTTGGAAAGACAAATAAAGAAATCTAAACAAGTGACAACAAACAAACAAACAACTACGAGTAAAATTTAGTTGCCTGATCAAAGATTTCACAGAGGTATATTATTGCTAGAAAACTCAGCAAAACTGACTTAAGAACAAAAAACTACACAATTATGAATCTGCAGCTATTGCAATTACACCACACTAATATGAACCCAGTGAGAGACAATAATATTTATTACTACATCACACAATTTAAATAATATATATTTTAAACATATACTTGTAAATTAACATTCTTCAAATAATAAATTTTATGAATTTTATAGGTTAATTATTAAATTTCATAATATTCCAATATAGGGTGTGTTTGAGCCACATTATTTTGGAAGAATGTATTCTGAAATAGTAGATTGATGAAGAATGTGTGGTTGAAAAGAATGAAAAATTATTGATGTGAAGGAAAATATTATTTTATTGAAGAATGTTTGGTTGAAAATGAGTAGAAGAATGAGAATGAAAAAAATAATATATACCAAACAAGGGCATGATTTTAGTAATAATTGAATGAATAATAGTATTCAATTACTTTATTACATAAAAACATCAAAATCTCAATTTCGTGATTTGATATTCTAATTCTACTTATAAGCAATTATATTAATCCATAAGGGCACGATTTCCAAATGAAAGAAGGGTTCAAATAATAGCGAACTCTACACAATAGGACTTGCAAGAAAATACCCTGCAGGACGCCAGCTCCCACAACCTTCTATCAGAAAAATAAAGCTTTAGAGAAATACTCACAAGGATGATAACAAAGAAGATAATTATGGTAGCTCACTATCCCTTAAACCTCAATGAAACTTAAAATGCTAAGGAATGAAATTGTTTTCCAACGACAAATTCAATGGCAGCATTTTCCAATCCCAGGACTTCCAAGGAGAAATGCCCCACCAAACATCCCCGAATCTTATCTATAGTCCAATCCCCAAATCCCAGATAGTGAATAGAATGAAATAAGAAAAACCCAGATATATGAACTTCAAATAGTTCCTAAAGAAAGGCCTCTCCCATTCACGTGATTTCAATCTTAACTTTCACAACCCTTCCACATAAATATAGTAGCTCCACAGAAAACCTCCCAAACCATTTTCTGTAACTTGAGAATACCCACTCCCAACCCCCCTCTGCTATTGCTTTCTAGAAGCTAAATCCAAAGCTACCAAATTACTCCTTTGACCCTCTCCCCATTTTCCAACAAAAATCTCTCATAAATCTTTCTACTCATGCAACCACCTGACTCGGCATCTTACACCTTGAAATGTAATACATTAGAATGCTACACAAAATAACTTAAATTCAAGTTAGTCTACACCTTCTAAAGAAGGGAAATTTCTTCCACTTGTCCAGCTTTCAGTCACTCTCCCGCTGACCACTGACCAAAAAGTCATAAAAGTAAGGATTGCCGCACAGTGAAGGCCCAACATTTCAGAATTAACTGAACAACCAATCCCAGATGCCAAACTCTGAACAAAGCTCTATCACTGTTAATCCCTAATATCGTTGTTCTATTATACTCGAGACATAATAAGTACGTGTAAAATCAATATTCCTAGACGAGAACGAAAAGGAGCCAACACTGTCATCTGCAAATTGTAAAAGTGAGACTTACGCCCTAAATGGCACTGAAAGTGGATGTGCTTTTCATTGAGAGTGAGAAATAGATTATAGCATATTAGAGGTCCCCAACAGGTTTCAGCGGTCTCCTTTCACGTCTCGTATCCTTCCAACAAAGAAGCCTGCTTTGCCCTCTCTACTAGCCGCCTTACAAGATCTTCCACTAATGTGAAAAATAGAGGTGACAATGGATCACCTCGTCTCAATCCTCCCGAAGCCCTATATTTATTCTCACTTTGCCATTGATAATGATCAGATAAATGAAACCATTCTAAGACAACCATTAATCAATTTCCACCAACTCAAACCAAAATATTTCTTCTCTATGGAAGAATCTAAAAACTCCCAATCTACATGACACGTGCTTTTCAAACTAGCCCCTTTCTTCAGAGCTCTGTATTTCTCAACCCTTTTATTAGCTACCAACAGCAAATCTAAAATTGGTCTTCCCTTCACAAAGGCCTCTACTTATCCAAAAAGCTCTCCTTTGTAACTTCACAAAGCCTATTTGCTAAATTTAGCGGTGATCTTATACAAGCTCGTAACCAATCTAATCAGAAGAAAATCTCAAATTTTGGAATCTGATTTTTCGGAACGAGGCACAAAAAAAGTGAAATTTTTGTAGGACCGACCACCGTCATGATATTACTCCTAAAAAGTCTTCAACAGATTCCCTCTAATAATATTCCAAAAATCCTGATATACTGCTAAAGAGAATTGTCTGGATGTGGACACTCAACTTTATCATAATAAAATATGACCGCCTTCATTTCCACAGGCTCAATAGCTCTTTCCCTTACCGTGCCTTTGTTATTCCTAAATGGAGCACCTTGTCTCCCTCCTTTGACCCATCCCCCACATCACATTTCAAATTTTCAAATATATTATGTCAAAAGATAGAAATGATTTCTCTTTTAACATCCTCATCCTTCTCGAACACCTCACCTCCCCCAAATAAACAAAGGAAAAGATATAAATGTAACAGTAGATCTTCAAATAAACAACGACTCAAAAAGACATGAGGGTGTGCATATCTCTGAGACAACATGCGATGGCGCAGGAGTGAGGTAGAGAGTGAGTGGCAAGAGATATATGAAGATACCTGAACAGCTTGCTCAAACGCACAAGAAATACCAAGCAACTCTTGCACTTGTTTTACAGCATACGGGATTGAACGCTTGATATCAATCAAATGCATGACCGGTAAGCAGGAGTCCATGACAACCCTCCAGGCATCGCCACTCTTTCTGACAGCCTTTTTTTCAAGAATTATATCAAGAGCCAACTCACCCTTTTGGCTCTTAGAAGGGCTCCTACTCGAAGTTGCGTCAGAATTAATCCAAATTATATTCGCCGCAAGAACCATAGGATCACCTGCCAATTCATGATTAAATATACGTCCACGGTCAGTACAGGCTCTTACCCAGAGCAGATGGTCCACAATCCACTTCTTTCCAACAATAAAGCACAGTATGCAAAGGAACAGAAACCAAGAAATTTGAGAAGTTTTTATTACAGGTAATAACACTACTAACCCTTGAATGAACTAGGATATTCTCAAAATAGAACAAATTACATCCTAGGTCAAATATGACTAGATATTATACAGCACAAAGAAAAATAGAATCTTTTAGATATGTATAGATAATAAAACTAGAAACAAATCATATAAATACCTTTAATAACTGTTTCTAACAACACTGGGCAAACTGTATCAGCAAGAATATGAGAAATCCTCTCTAAATGGTCATCATTTGCCCCTATCCAAAAGAACTGCAAGCATGGAATGTCGGTCGACTTGCTTTCGGCAGAGTGGCGAAAAGAACAACAATTGCTGCAGTCAATTAATATATGTCTCAGTATCCAATACTTGTGTGTTTGGTCCAATTATAAACAATGAAAAAATTAATTTTGATGCTAAACTAAAGAATCAATCAAACAGAGAAAAAGAAATGAACAGCTTTGCAATTAGAATATCTTATCAAATACATAATCTAACCTAGTGGACATAGTTGCTATGAGTTATTTGCTATTCTAATCCATTTAGCAATAAATTAATTTGGAAGCAAAATTAAAGAAACCATAAAATATTATGCCATTTGACAATTCATGTTACCATTAAAATATATTACCCAAGCTATGACTCTTCACTTGAGCCCATATGATTGAAATGGTTGGATGGTACATGACCATAAAGTTTATATGCTAGGAAAGTTAGGACAGCAAAAAGTTGGAATCATGAGAATATTGCCAATTTTCCATACAACGTTACAGAAAAGTGGATTGCCCATCATTCTGAACAAGCCCCAAAATACTACAGTTGCTTTTTTATCAATGCATGTAAATATACAACACTGCTTACAAACTAAGCATTACTCGCTATAAATTTGAGTCGGTATGAATCCTTTCCTTACCGTTCCAAACATTCCATCTCTATACGTGATTTCAATCCAATAAAATCAAAACATTTGCAATCATATCAAGCCATGTTAATTATGATCTATTTCTCACTCTTCTGACAGATCTATTGATCATATTACTCCTGTGTCAATGGGATATCTTTATGTATACCCAAGTCATGAATCAATCGCCCAAATCATCCTATCCTGACCTTCAATTTGTTGCCTGTATCCAATCCTATGAATAACAAGTCCTTGTTAAAAATTGAACCAAATAACTGTATGCAGTACCACCAACCTATGATGCATAGATAGTTCTCACTAGGAACTACTTCACAATCCTCGCACGATGATCTTTCGATATTCCTAGAAGGAAATAGTATCTTCCTCATTTTGATCCCAAAGCCAAAATTTATGAGTGCTTATATTTTTTGAAAGGTAGAGTGCTTATATTATAAGTTATCTTTCCTTTTGTGATGGTTCAACTCTCCCCAACAAACTTCTTAATTTATTGAGGGACTGCCTGGCCAATCCAAATCTTTCCATAACTGTTAGTCTACATAGGAAGGTGCAAATGATCTTCAATTACACCAATTATTAGTATATATATTATTCTCTTACAGGATATCAGAGAAACTTAGTTACATCCACAACATATTATAATTGCACACTTCGAAATGTATGGACGTCAATTTTATGATAATGTTCTGCATGGCATCTGTCATAGGTTGGCAACAGTTAGGAAACAGAAAGTTACAACCTTTTAGCCAATTTTTTTATGTGGAGAACTCACAGGCCAAGTTGCAATATGAAAATGAAAACACTGAATAAACCAAGATGCATGTCCAAAAACTATAATTGCATACCCAGCAATCAAAAACCAACCTGAACGATAAATCTATTCTCTTGAACAGGTTGCCCACTTTTTTCTTCTTCTGACATAGATTGATGGTGCCTTGACATTTTTCAAGAATATCATTCATGCTAATATTTGACTGTATCAGCTGTACCTGTTCAATCAAGTTAAGAGAACATGAGTAATATCAGCCAAAAATTCTGAACAAAATATGAAAACTACAATATCCTCAACATTACTGAAAACCTTGTCCAGATGCAGGTGACCAACGAGGCCAGCACCAATCTCAGAACCTACTATTTCAGATAGTCTGTACCTGTACGAAGAAAGCAACCAGAACAAATGATATTCTCCTTATCCCCCCTAATCCAAGAGTTGGATCAATAAAAAGCTCTTAAGACCAACATTCAAACAATCAATACAACAAGGACACGGAACATCTAATGAAGGATGCATCACAAACAAGGAAAGAATTTATAAAAAGTTAGAACATTGTTGAACGTCACATTACAAGCAAAGCACAAGATCATTATCTTGATGCGAATCAGTATAACTGTCTTGCCATCCATGCACGTGTCAGTGTGAGCCATCAGAGTCAGAAGCATCCATGGAAGACGGCATGTACTTGACAGTGAAAAAAATTCAAATGTAATGACAAAAAATTCAGATATATATGCACCAAAAGGAGTAACAGACTAATGCCATCAGGTAAGAAGAGCGTCAACGTTTTGGGATGTAGAAGAGTGATCATTATCGAAAATTTTCTTTCACGAAAGAACCAGAAAGGTTATTCATCTTTCCCAAACCCAAATCCCAGTAAACGCTATAAACCCAACCAGCAATTATTGGATATAAGACTAGATGATAGCGCTTGCTGCCAGGAGTGGACTAATAAAAAAGAAAGGACAATTAAGAAACTAAATTGAAGAATAAATATGGCAACGAAAGAATTGTGAAGCATTGGTTCATTAATTGTTTAATTCACACTATCATTTACCTACAATTACAGCAACAATTAAGAGTTGAAAAACTTTATTAGGTTCTCAGATCGTAAACTAACAGAGGCAATATACTCACTAAAACTAAGTCCCAAAAGATGAGAGATGTTGAGAGAGGTACAGAGGCATACTCTATCAAGAAATCGACTGATACATCCGTAAGACTGACTTTCGTCAAGTGAGTCTTGACCATGCTTGCAGCTTTTTCTTGGCAATATTTTCTTCCGCAATCACAATCATTTAGATATAGCATTATTCGTCTGTCACAAGTATCATTTTTGAAATTAACTCCACAAAGCAGCATTTCCTGAGATAAGAAACAGTAGGTAATATGTGTAAATAATTTGTTGAGATCAAAATTAAATAAATTTTAACCGAATGCATCTCCAGATTCAAAAAACCTTAACTACCTTCATCATCTGCCAAGAAGAGTTACTACTCGAGGAAGAATCAAGAACTGCCTTGTATGCAGGATTTGACATAGCGGTTGCGGCTAACACCCCAACAGGGTCACCAGCGGCAAACTCATTTGAAATATTGGCACTGTTAACTCCATATTCAAATTGAATGATCGAGTTGCTGCACATATTTCTCACAGTGCCATCATGACAAATCATAACATCTCGAAGGACTGCCATCAAATTCTTGAATAATGTTCCCGGTTCAGTCAATCCTCTTGAGGAGCGGACAATTACTTCTCTACTGGAGATTGAATGGACCATTTCCTGATATGGATCCAAGCCTTGAAAGAGGGGTCTACCAACCAACCCATATTTCTCAGTGGGATAGCTATCACTGGAAGGATACTTGTTTTGGAATAGTGATGACATAGCATTCACCAAAGTCCCAGTATAGAACTTCCCCTTATCTGCTAATTGCAACCCCAAGAATCCAATTTGCTGAACCACCTTGCCGAGAGCAGATTCACTTTTTGAATCTATGAGATGGCCTATTGCAGAAGATTTGAGTATGAAGTTTGTAACTGGCACTTTCATACTTCGCAAGTAATTCTCCAACTGCAACGCGATAGATTCACTATAACATGCACGCAAATTATGTAGCAATGGAGAAATCTTCTGAATATCTGCTTGGATGTTCTTTAAAATGTCCCCAGATATGAAAAGATCTCTTAAACTAACACTAAACCCTTCTGAGTAGAGATTTTCCATTAACTGGGGTTGTAGAGTGTTGAAGAACCCCAAAACCTCCTTAGGGCCCTTCAAAAAGAAAATTGATGTGACAATGTCGTTGATAATGGCCTGCATCACATCCCTATTAAACTCAACTGTCAATACCTCACTTTTACAAATAAAATGTCTCTCCCCAGAGCAGTCAAAGTTAAGAGGTAAAGCAATCTGCAAAATCTGTGCAGCAGTCCAAAGAGGGCCAGCTTTACAAGATTTCAGCACGGCAGGACCAGGAAAATAATTGGGGGCAAACATCGCCAACTGTTGTGCCGCTGCTCTGCTCAAGTAGTAGTTTTGGAAAATGAGTTTCAGAGACAGAAGGGAATCAGTTCCCAGTTGCAGGTTGAAATTGCCAGTGTGAGAGCTAAGCAGCTGTTTCTCTACGGAGAAAAGCTCTACGACTTCTGCTTTAGCTTCAAGAGACTGAGGGTAAAATAAATGGATGCAATCCCCATCAAAGTCAGCACTAAGTGGACCGCAAATAAGGGGATTGATCTTCACAGTATGATCATCATGAATATAGACTGACAGAGCTTGGAGGGAATGCTTGTGTGTAGTTGGTGGTCTATTGATAAACACTATATCTCCATCCATTATCCTACGGTGCACTATCTGCCCAGGTTTCAAAAATGTATGTCCCTTTGATCCTTCCCTCAACGAATATGTAGACTGGCCATCCCTATAAGTTAAACAAAGCTTTTCATCAACCAGTCTTTGAAGGTATTCCATGTTGTGCAGGTTTACTCTCTCCTCAAAGGTGATTTTTTGGGCTATTTCGAATGGCAACCCAATCTCAGACACGCCTTTGAAGGAATCGCCAGTTATCACACTACGAGAAGAAAATCCAGATCCCTTCCTAATAAACAGAGTTTTCATCTTCTCAAGCCAAGCTTTAGTAGATGAAGCATTTATATCTTTATTGACTCCGAAACGTGAATCCACATCACGAGATGCCTGGTAGAGGAAACAGACGTTGAAGAGCAACAAAGACATTAGTATAAACATCAATTGTAGCATCTTGATCCCAATAATGTAAACCAAGAGGGGACCCAATATAACATGGAAGAACAAAGTACTAGGCATGTCAGAAATAAAACAAGCACAAAGCTACACAAGTACCTTGCCCGTGCCTCTAAATTGAAAATATTGTGCTACAGCTGCCTGTAAATCGTTGGCTTCAATCTCATGAGATTCAAAGTTTGGTGTCCCAGACCGAGAGTTTTTTATTACCTCTACTTGTTTCAGCACTTTCTTAAGCAGCGTTATCGAATAATCCTGGACAACACAATGTCATAATGACTATAAACCAGCATTGATAAGATATTAAGGTTCAAGCATGAAGTAGAATTACAAGAATGTCTTACCGTAGACATAGTACTTATCCCATCAGAAACATCTGGCACGGACAAACAGTTTGGAGGGACTGGCAAGTGTTGCAGGATATATCCATCTTGAGGGAAATACCCTTTTGCATCAAGCTTTTTCCTAGACTCCTTGGGAATTTTTTTCAAAATTTCCATCATCTGACAGTTATGGAACAAAGAAAATAAGTTTGATCAGCTCTGTGCTATGCTGCCTGGCTGAAAGATTCAGTCATTTAAAGAAGTGGCATGGTGCGGCATGGTAGATGGCACAAGTTTTAAGTTCCAGAATTAAATCAACAAAATCTTGCAATTCTTTTGCAAATATTTTTCGTGTTAAAGATAATGTATAACCACGGAACAGAAGGGGGGCTCATTAACCAAAAAGAATCGGCAAGAATAGAAAGCCTTAATCTGCATGTGCTCAAATGGGCACAGCTAAATGGGGAATGAAAAAAGGAAGAATGAAATCATCAGGGAACTGCAGTTCTCTAAACACTGGACATTAACCAAAAACAAATAGAAAACGCCATAATTATATAACCCAAAAAAAGAGCAAGCTCAATGCAGAAAGCCAGATATTCCATTCCAGTCCTCAGTGATCTTTTCAAATATAGAAAGAAAATTGAAATTTTAAGTTCGTGCAGAAAGGTTTGAGGTGTGCAATAAGAAAATTAATTGCAATGAACCCCTAGTGGCAGCGAACATGCGCTTCACATATTCCTTTTTGACTCGTGGATGAAACTATATAGCTACTAAACAATATTATGCTTTGGTTGTTGCATAGAATAAAATTCTAGACGGACCAAACAACCCCCATAAACACAACTAAGTCGCCTCATAATAGGCAGAATACTATGATGGTAATAAACATCTGCAATCCTGCAACCCAATCAACGCAGTTACACTAAAAGTAAGATCAAAATTCTCAATATAGGATTTAACTACTTGTAATTAGAAAAAACACATACAAATACGCAATAACAGAAAACTTAAAATTCAAATAAAAGATATGCACAACTTAAACCTCAGAAGGAAGCAACACTCGAGAATAGCTACGCCCATATCGAAATCCATATTTTTCCAAGAAGTTCCAGAATCCTTCTCGAACTGATCTTGATGGTATTTTCAACTCCAAGAAACAAGCCCCGTCGGTAGTCCTGACCTCGTTGATTGAGATTAGTGAAGTCTCCTGCAAAAAATAAAGATAAAAAGGCCTTAATAAATACTGCCTCAAAAATTTTCATTAATTGATTTTTGATTGGTGATTACTGTGTCTGATAAACAAATTAGTTCAATGAATATCATAAACAATGACTTCAGTTTTAACAATAAAGATCAATTCCATACAATTAACAGGATAAAATAGCTACAAACTGAACTGGTGGATAAGATACAATGAATATTTTTGGACAATAAACAGAAGCTACAGAACTGTATTAAAGTCTTAAAGAAAATTGCTCGAGAGAACAAAGAGTACCTTTAAAGCATAAAAGCATCCATGTCCAAAATCAAAATAAAAAATACATCACAATCTTCCAAAGAAGAAGTATTAAAGACAAAGGAAAATCCTTAAAACTATTGGATATAGACGCCCATAATAAAAGACCAAAAACTTGTGATAGTAGGCAACACTCTCTAACCATCTTCCAGCTAAGACAGACCCAAGGATAAGCAAATGCAACCATATAAATATTTTACCAAAGCACAGGAAAAATGTACATCATATGGAAAACAAAGTGCTACAGGGGCATTGATTGGATTACTTAATAAAGAAAGATGCTAGAGATCCAATGGAGCTAGCAAAATGAAATATAAGATCCTACATCGCCCATGCTGTCCAAGAGATCAGCTTTACTATAGATTGCTAACATTAAGAATACTGTAAAGCTCCAATTTAATGGAAAATTTCATGCAGCTCCATTTTTGCTAATCATCGGTTCTTTAAGTTTTCAGTCGACATATTTCAAGTTCCAACTTGTGTTTTTTCATTTCCTTTGAGATCACGAGCTCAACTTAATCTTGCACATATTCCAAGAGAGAATCTAATAACTAAGTTATAAAAAAGTAGTACCACAAAACTACTAATGTCAAACACACAATTTTAAATTATATATAGGAGAACGTATCGTATATAATACTTCTATACTGGAAAAGAAATCCCATATTCAACATTCTTGGAAATCATTAGAGAGTTAGACGTACCTCACAGCATGAGGATAACACTCTTTCAGCAACACCAATATTCTTGACCTGAGATTGAAAGCAAAGAACCCAGCAAGATGAAGCACGAGGATATAAAGATGGAATTCGAGGCAGATCAGTCAAATCAAAATACAAACCAATAGAACGAATGAAGCAGAAGTGCGGCAATGTTATTTTTTTAACTACATGTTTTAGATTGTGAAAAGAATAAACACAACACAGGTGCACAATCAGGAGATTAATCATAATACATAATGTGTTTTCAGGTATAAAAAAGCAAACTAGAAAAGCAGGTGTGATTTTTAGCCCTTGTTTGGTTTAGCTAAAAATCATATTTTTAGTAGATTTTGTCATTTTGATAAAAGTTGATGAAATGTGGTTCAATAAGTTGATAAAAGTTGTGGGTCTCATGAAATATATGATTAAGAATAATTGTTGACTTTAACTTAGATTTTTATCTACCTTTTTAGCTGAACCAAACAGGGGCCTAGGGTTTTCACAACATGAAACGTGAATATCTTGCATTACAGGTATATTAACAGTATCTAGCCCCTATTTGAGCCACATTAAAATTCTCATTTTCAACCACACATTCTTCAATAAAATAATATTTTCCATACATCACTAAATTTTCCTTCTTTTTCAACCACACATTCTCCATAATCTACCATTTCAAAATACATTATTTCAAAATAATGTGGCTCAAACACACCCCTAATCTAGATCTAGCTAGCAAGCGGACAATTTAGAGTTCTTAAACTTACTACCAAACAAGAAATGGCTTTCATTTAATAGAATGTAAGACAACCCCACTTAACTTTGTACCCAAGAAGTATCTATAGGAACTAATACCTTCCTATTTTTCATCTTCAAACACTTCAAGCACAACAAGCTTAACATTCTTTTCAGTTCACCAACATGGTCAGGATGATATATTGGAGTAGGAAATTCAATGTATCCAAAATGACCTGAAAATGTTAACAAGAAACCAAAATTTTCAGAACTTGTATCTTTTGAAAAATGTGAGCAGTCATCTTATTCCAGACGAAAAACTTTTGCATTTAAGAAATGTTCTTGTTCTATGAAACTAGATTGTCAAACCTTCACATTGCCCAGGCTCAGCAGCACCGCAGGACTCACATCTTCCAGCTTCAAGAGGCAAGCCAAGAAAAGGATTGGACAGCTGGCTAGCATGGCTGATCGGACAGTCACTGATAGATGCTTTACACTACTCAAAAGATCAAGAGACAATTACTTTTCCACCAGAAAAGTCAGAAACAGCATCACTTTTTAAAATAGTACACAGTAAAGTGTATATATCAGTTGAAAGCAATTTTCTAGCTTCTTATGTAGAAGAGAAAATTGATTATAATATTAATCACAGTAAAATAAGGATAAGTGCTAAACTCCACCGTCATTATCCAGAAGAAACTCAAGAAGAATATTTCAGATTCAAGTCATGATTTTTCTTTTAGAAAATTTGGACAGGATATTTGTCCACTGAAAAAAAAAATAAAGAAAGAAAGAACCACTGCATCATGGCCCTAGTCATCCTTCTTGAAACTTAAACAGTTCAAAGAAAGGAAGTGAACGAAGAATGTATACTCACAATTTCTTGACGGGTAGCCATCGCAAATCGGATTCCGGTTATCTTAGCGTCAAAAATTGTAGATGATGTACTTTCTTCCATTTCCTTTACACACCTGAGATTATGGACAATAAATATGTTCCAATCAACAACCAGTAATTATTGAGGAAAAGTAAAACAAATAATTATACACCTAAAGATTTCAAAATGGATTACTTTGCTGCAGTATTCTTGGGGTGAATATCAAGCTCAGAGCACGTAATACTTTTACACATTAGCAAGAATAATATACCAAATTACATATATACTCAGCTCCAATTATTACTTATCCTGCAGCAACATAGAAGCCATTGGTTAGCTCAGTTGGCACACATGGATCGTAGATAAGTAAAATATGAACCCCAGAAAAATAATTATATATACAAAACTCAGTTAAGGTGAAAACCGATGGCATAAAACATGTGAAGCAGAGAGGAATAAACCCTTCAAAACATCCAACTTCCATCGTCTATAGAGAATAAACCAACTCTGTATTACATTTTGACACAAAATGGAAGAATGTAGAAATGTGTTGAACCAAAAAAAAAAAAACGAAATAGCGGAACAAAATCAGTGCAAATATACATTTTGTAGTGTAGATGAAAATTAAAACAAGAATATCAAACACCAAACCCATGTATCAACCTCCAAAAAAATCCAAGAAATAAGAAAAAGAAGAGGAAACCCAGAACCCACTATAAAACTTCAAAAACCAAAAAATAAAAAATAAAAATAGAGACACTAGAGCATATCGATTGATACCTGTAATAAACAAAAAATTAAATTAAATTAAAAAGCCAAGTAGCCAACAGAAACAGAAACAGAAGCAAAAACAAAAACAATTGCATTGAAATCAAATATAATCACACGGGAAAATTTCATAATAAAAGGAAATGTACATTTTTCCTTCTCTCTACACTTTCAGGAAAAAAGACATACAATAATAAAAATAGACATTTATGTTTACTAAAGCAAATAAAACATACAAATTGGAGCAAAACCCCACATGCAAATACGTGAAAAATACAGTTTTTACCCGTGGCGTGATTAAATTACTTCAGCGCCGTACCGTAGGGGACTAGAACATTGACTTTAGTCATTTCCTCTACCCATTCTTACCTTGAAAATGCACACTGTTGCGCTTCTTTTCCTTCGCGGCTCTGTACAGGATCACCCAAGAAATTGATTCATACACGATTTCAACAGCCAAATTATTCTTGATAGAAAAAATGGGTTTTCAGAGAGAGAGAGAGAGAGAGAGTGTGTGTGTGTGTGATGTGAAGGGAGTTTTAGAGGTATTGTCACTGTTGTTTTTGTGCTTGCTTACTGTCAAACAAGAATGGAGGATGCTGGGTTGTATAATTTTTTCCCTGTTTGGCTTAGCTTATAAGTGGTTTAATTTTTTTTGGGGTGACCGTGAGTTCCACTCTCTTCATTTGTTGTAAAATACACTGGTAGACTGTACTCTGGGAACTATCAATTGACTAAAACACCCTTAAAACTAGAGGGAAATACATTAATTTGCGTCAAGATTTGTAAATTCCTTCGGGGTAAAATAGGTACAAAATGGAAGAACAATGGACATGTAAATGGGATGTATTGAGGCAAATTATGTGGAACAAACTGACTAAATTACCCTTTAAATCATGGACAATTATACGTACATATGGAGGGTTATGGGGAACTTTATGTGGGTAAAAAAGGTAAGAAGATTATGAATAGATGGAATATGTGGTTGTTTGGTACGACTTCTGTTTTTGTCACTAATTATTGTAGAAGAGATTCTTAAAAAAAGCTACCTTAGTCTCTGTTTGACAACAATTATTTCACAACTCTTTCTCTACATGATTTTCAACTACACATTTACACGATAAAATATTCTACACGTAAATCTAAGACTTTTTCTTACTCTTTAATCACACATTTCGCTAAAAATTTCTATTTAAAACATTATTTTTTCCAAATAACGATTGTTAAACAATTCTTAACTTTTCAAAAGTCGTGTCTAACGGGTCGCATCTCATATTGCATGTCCTAAAAGTACATTTTTAATTCAGTTTTGTAACAGTTACATTCTCGCTGACATTGTGGATGACATTCAATGATGTGGCAATCAATTTGCTATTGATTTCTCCAATACTTATTTAAATCATTGGCCTCGATTTTTACACATAATGAAATGTCATCCAAAATGTACACCGTGAATAAACAAGTAAATTAATCCTTTTTAATTTAATTGGGGGAGTGCCAAGGTGGTTTAAAAATGTTCAAGGATTCAATGTTTGTGAGGCGTGTATTTTGTTTGGTATAAAAATACAAAAATTATAAGTTATGGTGCTTTTTTATTATTTTGTGTAGCGATTCAAGATATAATTGGATAGTTGGTGATGATACGGCAATTAATAATCATAAACCAAGAATATCCTTGTTGATATTCTATAGATCACTTGACAACGGTAAAATAGTATATTTAGGGCGTGTTTGGGTCATATTTTAATTTGATTTTAATTTAAGTCAAAGTCAAACAATCAATATCAACCACATCTTTTATGGGTCCCACATCTTTTCAACCATACATTTCAAAAACTTCTATCACAATCCACTGAAAATTTGATTTTAATCTACACCAAACACCCACTTATTGTAATTAATTGGCATGGTTGAATTCAACTAACCAAACAAATCGAGCAGCACAAGTCATCANCAATGGACATGTAAATGGGATGTAGTGAGGCAAATTATGTGGAACAAACTGACTAAATTACCCATTAAATCATGGACAATTATACGTACATATGGAGGGTTATGGGGAACTTTATGTGGGTAAAAAATGTAAGAAGATTATGAATAGATGGAATATGTGGTTGTTTGGTACGACTTCTGTTTTTGTCACTAATTATTGTAGAAGAGATTCTTAAAAAAAGCTACCTTATTCTCTGTTTGACAACAATTATTTCACAATTCTTTCTCTACATGATTTTCAACTACATATTTACATGATAAAATATTCTACACGTAAATCTAAGACTTTTTCTTATTTTTTAATCACACATTTCGCTAAAAATTTCTATTTAAAACATTATTTTTTACAAATAACGATTGTTAGAGTTTATGTCAACTTTCTCTAAAAATTATTATAGCCAAACAAAATACTTTCAAAAAGTCATGTAGACATTTCTCAAAAGCAACTTTTTATTCTTAAAAACAATCCTTAACTTTTCAAAAGTCGTGTCTAATGGGCCGCATCTCATATTGCATGTCCTAAAAGTACATTTTTAATTCAGTTTTGTAACAGTTACATTCTCGTTGACATTGTGGATGACATTCCATGATGTGACAATCAATTTTGCTTTTGATTTCTCAAATACTTATTTAAATCATTGGTCTCGATTTTTACACCTAATCAAATGTCATCCCAAAATGTACACCGTGAATGTACAAGTAAATTAATCCTTTTTAAAATTAATTGGGGGAGTGCCAAGGTGGTTTAAAAATGTTCAAGGATTCAATGTTTGTGAGAACTGAGAAGTGTATATGTTTGGTATAAGAATACAAAAAATTTAAGTCATAGTGCTTTTTTTATTATTTTGTGTGTCGATTCAAGAAATAATTGGATAGTTGGTGTTGATACGGCAATTAATAATCATAAACCAAGAATATCCTTGTTGATATTCTATAGATCACTTGACAACGGTAAAATTGTGTATTTATTGTGATTAATTGGCATGGTTGAATTCAACTAACCAAACAAATCGAGCAGCACAAGTCATCCAAACTCGAGATTCCGTTAAAGTTCTAAAAACACTAATTTTATTTTGATTTTACTCGTTGAAGTCAATGCTTTAACGCACATGTAACTGCTAGATCGTTTGATAACAATCAAACAATTGCATTTAGTTTATTTACGTTTTTTTAACCGAATCTAGCTAACAAAAATAAATTGAGTGGATCGTATAATTACAATTAACATCATGCTAAAGTCCAAATGCTTAATCTTAATTTGAATTTACTAACGTAAGTTCACATATGACACGTGTAATTTCTAGATATCACTGTAAATATAATGGGCTATTTTCGAGTTTGTCATGCTCACGTATATTTTTCGAAATTACTTAATAATTACAACGGTTGTACAACGTTGGAAGCTTTGCCATATGAACATTGCTATATTTACGCTTTGATGCACACTTTGATTTACACTTCCGCGAACATTACCCAATTGGGCAGTTTAAAATTTAAACAGTTTTTTCATTCGAATATTTGTTGACAACAATCCAAGGTCAACCAAAACGTATAGACTCAGTGTATAAATGACAAAGTCCTTGTTGTATTGCTCCATATGATGATAAGTCGGATCAAATTCTTTTCTTTGTCACTCTTCTTAGTTCATCTGGAAGCTCTGAATTCCAACTTAGTGAATGGATATAGTGGTCTGTTATTGTGTGCTTCCAGATGGAGGATTTAGTGAAGAATGATCGAACTCGGTCCATTTTTCACAATACTCTTAACTCTTTTTCATTATTTATTACATATATTTAAAATTTTGAAAAAATATATACATTTTACCCCAAAATATAAAATTTGAAGAGACAATAGATCATCACCTACTATAAATCGATCATTGAAGGTTTCTTCATCAAACTCCATCTCCATCTTTATCTTCGTCTTTCATATTGTGTGGTAGAATTTATATTGATGGTTATTTTCTTCATTTTGTTTGATTAGTTTCTAAATTTTTTTATTGTTTTGCTTATAATGTTGCTGGGCAATTTGTTTTATAATTCAATTATCTCTTAAGATGTCAATTACTTTGATATTCAAAAATTTAGACAAAAATTGATTTGTAGTGTTGGAGAAGTGGATTGGCGTCGAGTATGTGAAGGATTTCTCTCTCTCTCTCTCTCTCTCTCTCTCTCTCTCT
>CAIGRF010054708.1:0-18918 GCA_903798235.1 Fraxinus ornus
GAACAACAACAATATTTAATTCGTTGAGAAACAGATATAGAACTAATATACTTAGAATCATTTCTAAGAACCTATGTCCAAAGGAAATGATTATAAGAAATAACCCTAAACAAACTAACAACTAGAAGTTATATGACCTATTCTGCAATTTATTTCATTAAGGGCAACATAGACATTTTAAGTCATTCTGGTGACTTTCTGGCTAGAATCTTTTGTACATCTAGCATTACTCTTCATATAAACTAGTAAATAGTTTTCAATGACTTCAAAATTTGGACTACCCCAAAGTCAACAAAGTTCAACCACCTCTATGTCCACGGTCCACCTGTAACACGTTAAAATACAATATCATTGTTCAGAAAAATAGTGCAACGGTTGTATGCGCTCTAATAACCAAAATAAATATGAAAATTAGGTGTGAAAATAAGTAGACATAATTTTGGCTATGAATTGGATTTCACATACCTTGGTTAGAGAGTTTAGTGATGTTTTTATAGAGTTCAATGAGCAAAAAGAAATCTCCTCGATGGGCTCTTTCAAGCCTATAAGTTGATGTCAGTGTTTGCATGATTGTCTGTCTCGTCACTTAGACAAGGTTTTGTCTCTTAAGGCTCATCAGCCTCGACTCGTCCACATGGTGCGACCTTCACGTGACTCCAATGTCAATACAACTAGAGGAACTCCAATTGACAATACAACTAGTAAGGCTCATCAGCCTCGACTCGTCCTCATGGTGCGACCTTCACGTGACTCCAACGTCAACGCAACTAGAGTAACTCCAATGTCAATACAACTAGTACTCCATGTAAGATGGAGACGTAACTGTTTTTGCGACATTAATGTCTATGGGTATTTTCTTTCATTTCAATTTTGAAGACAACGCTCATGAACTACATGGAGGCTTGGATTTCTTGAAGAACTCGTCTTTGTTAGATAAGTTACGAAAAATTCTCCATAGACAGCTCTATACGATGCACATTTTGTTGTTTCTGATGCTAGACACACGCAACCAACAAAAGAAATGTACAAGGAAAAGAAGCCACTTAAAAATGGCAGAATAAACAACTCAGCTATTAAACATTTTGGCTTACAATAAAGCAACCGCATGTATATACATCTGCAAAATTTTCCCATTTCTTCTTACAGAAAAAAATAACTGAACAGAAACTGATCGTCAGCAAATTGCAACCTGAAGGTCAATCAGCTGATGCTGAAGATATTTGGTTGCAATCGTACAACAGTATCTATTTGTCGAACACAATCAAAAGCCTAGAAAATACATGATTAAATTACATCTTAGAATCTGAGGGCTGAGGCCGCAGTTTATCTAAAACATGCAGTTCAGATACTGGTGGTCATAATGTTTTCTGTTGAACTCCAACAAGCTGCCATATGTTCTGTCTGCAACTCCAACAAACAGTGCTTCACTATCAGGGCTGAAGGAAATTCCTGCTATCTCCCCAAACAGATCGATCTCTTGACCACGGGCATAATCAGATTCAGCATCATATATGTGAACAAAGTCAGCAGGTTCAGTCATCGCCATAAATTGGCCATCTGATGAGAATCTTATGGCCCTGATTGCACCCATTCTTCCTTTGAGTACAGCAAAGGACTCTGATAGGTTCCTTATATCCCACAATCTGCAGGTTTTATCCTGGTTTCCAGTAGCTAAAATTTGGCCATTAGGGTGCCAGGCAGAGGCAAATGAATAGTCAAGATGTCCCTTTAGGTTGCTGAGAACCTGGAAGCATGAGCGAGTTAGCATCAGACTGTTAAAAACATGGGATTAAGCAATGGAAGTAGATCTTGAAGTGCGACTGACCTTCCCCGACTGTGCATCAGCAATCAAACACTCAGGACTGTCCCCGAGGACAGCAACAAGTTTACCATTAGGGCTTACGGATGTATTCTGTAACGACAAAGGAAATAAGTCGATCAGATAATTACAAGTTAGAACCATATCTTCTTTATTTAAAATATTATTTTCCGGTCACTCACATTGACAGACCACGGGAATGTGAAACGACTTAGGCAAGCAAAATTTACAGCATCGAAAACTCGGACTTGAGAGTCGTTGTTTGCGGTCATAACCCTCTTTGAGCCACTGCCAACAAAATTAGGTGAGGCCATCAGTTAATGCCCATGCCAATGTTGAGCAGTTTAAGAATTCAGAAAGCACTATGAATTCAAATTCGTACCTGGGGTTGTTATATACATCCACCGCATTGGTGATAGCATTTTCATCAGTTGAAATTTTTGTGCAGAATGCAACTCCAGGTTGGTTTATATCCTGTAAAAACAAGAAATAAGTAATGCTACACAACCAAATAATAACATAAAACACCCATCAACACTGAATCAGCAACTTTTTGATTTTCCTTCTCATGTAACTGAAACTTACCTTACAAATAAGCTCTCCTTGAAAGCCACCAGCGACCATAAGATTGTCATTCACCGTCATAGTACTTATCTGAACCCTAGAAAGTGGTTGTGCTAAACATCCAGGATATCTCTGCAAAATGTACAACAAAGCTTAAGCACAAATGAATTTCTTATAGAAGATAAAATTTGAGGAATGCAACTCACTAGGGTTGGGACTATAGGTTTGGCAACATTGAGTACTTCTTTACCCCTTCGAAGAAGAGAGGACCAGTGCATTACAGAATAGTTTTGCATAAGATACACATCATGCTTTGAGGTTGCCCACAAGAGATTCCTCAGCTAAAAGGTAAAAAGAGCAGTTAGTAGGCAGATTAACTAAAACATCAAATCATGTATGTACTAGCACAGAAACAATCTCCAACAGAAAGAGTAAAAAATCACTGTTCATGGACCACAAAAGATTAATCAGTAAAACATGAAGCGTGACTTTTGTATTCAGATAAAGGTGCTCCATGCAAAATCGCATGAATGCCACTAAAAGACCAACTTTAAAAAAATAAAAATAAAAAAAAAGGTTCAGAAACCTGATAAGTTGACATTTGACAACATAGTAATAAAACTACACACGTCCTATATTAGCAAATCAGGAAGAGAACGCAAGGGAAAAGGAAGAAAAGTAAAAAATATCAAAAGGCTAAGTTCAGCGTAAAATATGAAGACATCAAACTTTGTGGCAGGATTCAGCAGGCAAACTCAATTTTCTAGCTGCAATATGGTGTCGCTCAACTCTATCTAACTTATCACTCCACAATCACCTCTTTCTTATTGACAATACAAACAACACGTAGGATCGAAGTTAGATGACTACAACAGAGCCTTCAGGGGGAATGGCAGTGAAAAAGTAAACAACCTTATTGATGACTCAATCGTGAAAAAAATGGAAAATGAGACATCTGTCTCTATTACCAACTTAAACACCAAACACGAGACAAAAAGGAAAATACAAAGGAAACAGCAAGGGGGAGAGAGAGAGAGAGAACTATTTACACACAGAGAGAAGAATGAACACAGTACTAAGGGCATTAAACATGGAAAGTTATCACAGTATCTCGACATTTTAAGACAATGCTAAGACATGAAGACCGTGCTCAGTCATATCCAGCACTATGAATGCAGACCATCTCATAACTACATGCTTCATGATAACTAAAAGCAAATAAAATCTCTTAAATAAAACAATAGAAGACAGAACCAAAATCAACAAGAGACCCCATGAACCATGAACTTTATAATTTGAAGTTCAAACTGTTAAGGTCAAGTTAAAGCCAATGAACATACAAGTGAAGGCAATAAAATTTAATGAAAACATAGGACTGCACATGAAATCAGACTACCATTGTCAAGTGCGCTTAGGGATATGGTTCAAGATACTAGACTCGCGACATCTTCTATACTGGAAGATACTAACATTGAAATATTGAAATTTTCAAATGGCAAACAAAACCCACATTCAACAAAGAAAGTTGAAAGAATGAGTACTATGAGCTCTCATTCTCAGAGCCAAATTCTCCTCTTCCCCTAGCACTAATGAAAGTTAGACAGCAATGACCAGAGAAGAGGATTAGTAAAACATTAGTCTCATAAGTCAATCTTGCTTCTACATACACGTAATTAGATGATATCTAACCGGTAAAAATATTATCCCCTGAATGTTAACACAGCCCTTATGAAGCAACCAGAGATAACATGGAAATCATGTAAACATTAAGTAACAATAGCATAATAAACTTCATGGAGAGTAAGTATGCACTGTGCACGATGAGAGAATTCGAGTTCTTGACTAGGATAAATTGATAGTAAAACTGAGTTCCTGACCAGTACAGACTAATACTAGGTATTGAAATTTCTAAGTAGGCCTCTTAAATGCTCGGGTATTTCTCTATCATACCATATTGAAACGTTTCCTTATCGCGCCAGCTGCTCAGATAAAACTGCCTTCCTGCTTTTATAGCTGAAATAAAAATAAAATAGCATTCCCACATGGCATGGTTAAATTACAAGGAAATTTCATTCAGCCATAAAGATTATATTCAAAACAAAATTCTGATTTAGAGTGTTCAGCATATAGGAATACACAGAGAGAAAGAGAGAGGGAGAGGGAGAGAGAGTCTTAAACACGTGCACGTGAAGACCAACTAAGTTTTCATGTCCCAGGAAACTCTACATACATCCATTTTTCAGATTTAATTTTGCACCTTCTATTCTTTCACCAAGGCACAAAATTTAAGCACTGCAAAAATATTTTTGGAAACCAGGTAGCTTATATTCAGTATTGTACCTTCCAAAACAAGATCTTCTAATATAATTAAATTTCTTGGCATGTGTATACAATCTGCACAAAAAGGATCAAGTAAATACAAATCCCAGCTCAACTATAGTTGAACTGGGCACAAGCATAATGGTTAATAAAATAAAGATTTAAAAGTTCGCTAATGTTAACTTCTGGCAAGGTTAATGCCAAAGAAATTCAAGTTGCTCCTTTAAGGAGTAATTCTTTGAAGTAACAAAAGGAACCTAGCAAAAGTCTCATATTTTAGCAAAAGACACGAGTAACATGCATGGACTTGTCTATGGAAGATAATAGCATTATGGAGATGTTAAATTATATAATCAGCAAAACTCAGCAGGTTCAAAGCAAGAACGAGGATGGTCTCAAACATAATCACCTCTGAGATGTATTGTTTCTGGAACACTTTTGCATTGATTTAGTGGTAGAAGAGCTATATTTACATACATGAGCAAATGAATGATGAACATATGAGCTCCAACGGAAATACATTTAGAAACACCTTACCTTCCAAAAACTGATTTAAGGGCACGGCTAGAATATTAACATATATAGCCATAAAACATGAACACATAAAGACAACTCCTGCAAAACTGGCATATGTGTGAAGAAGTCCATATGAACTACAAATAACAGGAAAACTTTTTGAAACAGAAGAGAGAACTACAAAGATAAGCAGCATATCACTGAGATGATTTCCTTCAAATGCTGTCAAAGATGCTAGAGGTTGTAAACTGACTTACTGTAGATAATTGCAAATAGGTAGAGAAACTCCAGCCCAAATGCATTAATTAAAAGGAAAAAGATAGACCTCATATGACCAAGCATATTATTATTATAATTATACTTATGAAAACCATAAAAGATGGGAAAAAAAGAGGAAGAGGATGGATGTTAAAAGTATTGAAGGTAAATCGCAACAATTAGGGACATCCAACCAAATGCACCAACGATTGGCTTAAAACAAAAAAAAAATGATGCACTACTGGAAGTTTAATAGAGCAATAGACAAATATAATTTTTAAAAATGATTATTTCACAAACATATTGAAGAAAAAATGGGTGTAATTACAAACCACACTACATGTATGTGCCTTTCAACAACAAAACCACTTTTGATTAACAAATAACAAAAATATAGAAGTAGAAGACTAGTTGAGGTTGTCTCTACCTGAAAATGCACTATTGTTGATTTGACCAGTCTTGTGTTGAATTGAAAATCATAGAAGGTGTGGCCGTTCTCCACTTCTTTGCACTCCTGTGCCCAAGCAAATGCATTTTAGCAACAAAACCGTAAGAAAGCCATTCTATGCATAAGCTATAATACCAAAAAAGTGAAGTAAAGAAAGACTATGCACATAATTAGGCGTAGGGCAACTTGAGAAAAATCACGAAAATTACAGGAGCTCTATTCTGTATATAACGTATCACAGGAACTAGATAAAATCGTTTTGTAGGTTTCAGATTTATATCCAAAATCACAGGATAATAAACAACTTTAGAAATGCTTTGGAGTATTCAGAAGCATATCCAAAATCACAGAATAATAAGCGACCTGAGAAGATTGTACGCTCAAAAAAGCAATTCCTCCAAAACACAAGTTAAAATTCCCAAGATCTTATTAGATACAGGCCCTGGAATGTCCAAGACAATTTAACTTACACACTTCTCCACTCATTTTTCAAAATATTTCATATTCTTTGTTTATACCTTTTGCAAGTATTATTATAAAACACGGTCAAAAATAAATATTTTAAGACATGTTTGCAGTTTACATACGTTTGACAAGACAAAATAGATAATAATTGAATGCAATGAACAAAGGAACAGAAAGAAAATTCAATACCTTCTCAAGGTCTTCACGAGAGCGTGAAAGATTCTCATAATTTTTATATTGCTTCAATCTGGATTCTCTGTACTTTTCTCGAGTAAAATTGAGCCTCTCCCATGGTATCCCCTGGATATCCCTGCCATTCCTGGCTTCCAGAGCCGATGTATCAGTCTTCGGCTTGCTCTGTTAAACACAAAAAAAAATCCAAACAATTAAATAAAATTGTAACTTTTCCGATCAAGAAAAAAAAAGAAATACAGTTTCAATAACTAAGAAAAACTCATTACCAGGTCAAAGTCATCCTCAAAATCGGAGTCTATAGAGTCATCGCCAATTGAATTGCTTACTGTTCGAGATGAAAAGTCATCGTCGTCAAAATCAGAGACATCATAGTAATCATCAAAAACGTACTCAAGCTCGTTGTTCTGGAAGTGTTCCATAGTTTTTTACCCTACAGCACACGATTAATGACAAAATCAGTACAATTTAAGCCAGACTCTACATTTGTGGATGCAATTAGAAGCATTTGAATGAAAACATAATCTTTTCAGGTGATCTGGAATCCAATGCCGCTAAAAAAGCTATAAAACACAGCAAACTAGTGTTTAGATTTCGGAAATAAAATAGGAACCATAATCAAACAATTAATAGCTCTGAACTCTCAATCTTCAAATAAGAGAGTAAATTTTGGAAAAATGAAAATCAAATAAATCAGAAATGAAGTTTAATCTACGTGTGAGAAGTGAGAACCTTAGGGGATATAGAGACACGTACACGTTGTAATCCACGACGATAAATAAAATAATTAGTAAAAAATTAAGGAATCAAACAAAATAATCGGAGATATAAACCAGAAGAAGAAACCCGCGAAATAAAAAAATAAAAATAAAGAACACATAAAGAACGTAAAACATATAGTGAGACTTACACAAAATGAAAATCACGCGAGGATAAACAAACACCAATATATTCACCAAAAGTGTTGAAATCACCGGCATACCTTGCGATTATACGAAACAAAGGTCTCACAAACGAGAAAATTGGCAAAAAGAACGACAGAGCTATTTTCCTCGGAAAATGAGTTCGATTATGTGATAGTTTTAGATCGACGCGAAGAGATTATTGTTTCGAATCGTGAGTAGAAATGGAAAGTGCTTTGCCTGAAGAGAGAGAGACTGAGATTTAGAGAGAGAGAGTTATAGTCGTTGCAGAGCAGCTAGAAAGGGAGAGCCATTGGCAGATATTTATAACGGAGGAGTGTGAAAGAAAGGGTGTTATAGGTGGGACCCATTAATCTGAACCATGTTTTAAGAAGAAGGAAAATGAATAAATCTGTGTACTAATGGACTGTATGTTCCATTCAAACGGTAGTTAATTTTACCGCTCCGTTTAACACTATTTTTCTGGGGCCCTCTAATTTCGTCGGCATCGTTTATTTCGGATTTCTGGTAGAAGTACAGCTAATCCGAACAAATTCTGCCCATTACTGATTTCTTTAATGCTAATAAAAAAAATAACAAATAAAATATTAAATTATGATAATTTTTTTCTTAAATTCCATCAATTAGTTATGAATTTTATTGCTCCGTACTTCTATTGGGATTTGGAGGTAAATTCAATGAATTAAGCTTCTTGCACATTTCATTTATCCATTATGATTGATATTTTATGATGTGTAAAAATTGAGATTGTTGTTTGTTTTAAATTTTATTAAAATTAATGACAAAATTGTGTGTCACATTATGGAATATCAATCAAAATATAAATATAGCAAAACTGAAATTCAATATAAATTTTAAAACAATTCATTTTTCATAGGGTAATAATGCACACAATGTTTCCACCTTTCACTATTACTGTGAAAAACGTTCACACCTTTCATTTTTGGCATTTTTCACCCCTCATTTTCACGTTTTATTGTGCAGAAAGTCATTTTCAACTATTTTCACAACTAAAAATTATGAAATAATGAATATACCATTCACTTTAAATAAAGCAAAAAGAAAAAAAAAAAAAAACTAATTGCAACTACAGTCCCAATTTTTTTTAAAAAGCGCAAAGGTGTCCTAAATAAATTATTAAAGGGGTAATTAGCACATAATGTTCATACCTATTACTATTATTTGATTGCACAAATCATCATTTCTATTAATTTTCATCCAATTTATCAATAAAAAGCTATGAAACGACGAATATACCCTCATTTAAATAAAAAAGTTAAAGAATTAATTGTAACCACAGTCCCAAATTTTTTTAAAAAGTGAAAATGAGTCCCAATTGAATTTATTTAAAAATTAAAACAATTAAAAAAGTGCAAACGAGTCCCAAATAAATTATTAAAGAATTAGAAATTAAAAAAATATTTTTTTAATTTAAATAGGAGGGTATATACATTATTTCACAGTTCTTTATTGAAAAATTGATTAAAAATGATGGTTTGCATAATCAAAGATGTAATTCACGGCGAAAATCCCAAAAAAATGAAAGATATAGATTGTTTCGCAATAACGGTAAAATATAGGAACATTATGTGCTAATTAACCTTTTAATAATTTATTTGAAACTCATTTGCTCTTTTTTTTAAAAAAAATGGGACTATGATTGCAATTATTATTTTTCTTTTTGTTTTATTTAAATAGAAGTGTATATTCGTGCAAGTGTACAAGCAGTCTTCCACCCTGTATCCTTGGAGGCATAACCTGCGATTTACCTCCTTCACCAAAGTTCAGGACAGAGTAGGTGGAGGCCGTCTGGAATGCGGTTCATCCTTTAATAGAATTTGATGATGTTAGCTGCCCTTTTTCATAAATACTTGTACTTTCTGACCAGCCGGTCACCCTCATAGTAACTAGTACTAACCGTAACGGAGAAGGTAATCGATCGAAAACGGACAAACAGATGCACACAACTCACAGCTGGCAGTTAACCTGACCTACTAGCTAGCTTAATTTTTAAATTAACTTAACCATACCACAAAGCACAAACCTATAAAAATCGCTCACGCTATTNAATGTTTCCACCTTTCACTATTACAGTGAAAAACGTTTAACACCTTTCATTTTTTGGCATTTTTCACCCCTCATTTTCACCTTTTATTGTGCAGAACGTCATTTTCAACTATTTTCACAACTAAAAATTATGAAATAATAAATATACCATTCACTTTAAATAAAGCAAAAGGAAAAAAAAAAAGAAAAAAATTAATTGCAACTACAGTCCCAATTTTTTTTGAAAAGCGCAAAGGTATCCTAAATAAATTATTAAAGGGGTAATTAGCACATAATGTTCATACCTATTACTATTATTTGATTGCACAAATCATCATTTCTATTAATTTTCATCCAATTTATCAATAAAAAGCTATGAAATGATGAATATACCCTCACATTTAAATAAAAAAGTTAGAGAATTAATTGTAACCACAGTCCCAAATTTTTTTAAAAAGTGAAAATGAGTCCCAGTTGAATTTATTTAAAAATTAAAACAATTAAAAAAGTGCAAACGAGTCCCAAATAAATTATTAAAGAATTAGAAATTAAAAAATATTTTTTTTAATTTAAATAGGAGAGTATATACATTATTTCACAGTTCTTTATTGAAAAATTGATTGAAAATGATGGTTTGCATAATCAGATATGTAATTCACGGCGAAAATCCCAAAAAAAAATGAAAGATATAGATTGTTTTGCAATAACGGTGAAATATATGAACATTATGTGCTAATTAACCTTTTAACAATTTATTTGAAACTCATTTGCTCTTTTTAAAAAAAAATGGGACTATGATTGCAATTATTATTTTTCTTTTTTGTTTATTTAAATAGAAGGGTATATTCGTGCAAATGTACAAGCAGTCTTTCACCCTGTATCCTTTGAGGCATAACCTGCGATTTACCTCCTTCACCAAATCTCAGGACGGGGTAAGTGGAGGCCGTCTGGGATGCGATTCATCCTTTAATAGAATTTGATGACGTTATGTGTTAGCTGCCCTTTTTCATAAATACTTGTACTTTCTGACCAGCCGGTCACCCTCATAGTAACTGTACTAACCGTAACGGAGAAGGTAATCGATCGAAAACGGACAAACAGCTGCACACAACTCACAGCTGGCAGTTAACCTGACCTACTAGCTAGCTTAATTTTTAAATTAACTTAACCATACCACAATGCACAAACCTATAAAAATCGCTCACGCTATTTTAATAATTCCAATGGGCTCCGCCACCATCAACAAAATTGAATTGTAGTCCACCGGCCACGTGTCAGGTAGAGATAGCTCCATTTCGCCACAAGGCCCATACACGAACCCACCATAAATTTTGCTTTTATTATTTTAATTCGGAGCCTTGAATGCTGGGTGAATTGGTTAATTGTGGGGATTCGAATTAAAAGTCTCGTTGCAGTTAATATTTAACCGCCAGTCCACCCCCGTCTCTGCCGGTTATCTTATCTCTAGTTGTGGTCGGTTATTAGGGACCCACCGGCATAGTTTTTGCTTCGTACAAGTTTCCTCGCTGGGCCTCCTACCCAAAAGAGTCTTTTTCGGTATGTTTCTTGGGTTTGAACCGTGGACCAAGCTTCCCATTTATTTCTACATGGGTGAAAATTCAATGCCGGATCTTTGCGGGTTCGTACCCCGAGGCACGATATCAATATTCTATTATTTATGCCTTCATAAATTATTTTTCCACTAAATATAATAAGAGAAAAAAGAGCAACTTTACTTCTCATAAATTAGACTTGGAAATCGATCCGATCGAAAAACTGTCCACAGATAGATTAGTTGATTCAAGGGCGGATGGAGTAAATGTATCAGTCCACTAGAACTTTATTTTGTCTCACTGACTCCACCCCTATTTGAGCCCCATTTTGGAAATAAAGTATATTTTAAAATAAGGATTTTTTAGAGAATGTGTGCCTAAAAATGAAGGAGAAATTTTCAATTTACATATAGATGCTACAAAAAAATCGCACATGTTGATTTCTCGAGCTTCGATGACCGAGAACGAGCACGAACGAGGTCTTCCGATACCTGAAACAAAGGCGTCGATGTGTGGACTCGTCGCCCCTCCGATGTTTAAGTAAGAAAGAGGAATTTGAAAGAAAATATATGCTTAGAATATGTGTAAAAAAACAAACATGAATGATGGATGAGGATGATGTATTTATTGAGATAGGTAATAGAGTTGTAGAAGGACTCATCTCCTTATTTTTAGGAAAATATTGTTGTATGGAAGTCTCCTTCTCCTCTTAAAGCATATGTACGAAAAGACTCATTGTTGACCTAAAATTTGTGAACAACAATTGGATGGGATTAGGATTCCTTCTGGATGGGGACTAGTAGAGCTTGATCACAGATTGTCTGACATTGGCCAAGTAACTCTCCCGGGCACTACCGTCCAAAGGAGTGCCGTGTGTTTTTGAGGCAATTCGTGAAGCCAGTCCTCGATCTATCTCGAGGACCCCACGTGCCCAACGACTCTGGTCCCATTATCGAGAAAGAAGGCCAATGGAAGCCCTCGTGCTCGAGACGTTCATAAATGACATCATCACATATAAAATTATTTTATAAAAGAATGTGTGAAAACGAGTTTTGAAAAAATGAGGAGCAAAAATAGGCAGATATATGTTCATCTTGTGCCGAATATGTAACTTTGGAGTCCTTTTGGGCAAGAATCATTATCTTTTGAAAAATAAGATTTTGTCCCTATTGTAATTTCTTGAAAATATACATACCATTTAATTTATCTTTAAACATGGACCATGATTTCTTGATTGAAAAATAATTTTTCGAAAAGCTATTATGAATATATGAATATGTCTTCAAATGCAATACTATTACGAAGTTCATGTTTTACATAATATAAAACAACTTAATTGACTTGAAGATATTATGTACTTATATAACAGTTATCTAATTCAAATGATGATTATACAATTATAACTCGAATGTCGGTCATAAAGATACTCGAATTATCAAAATTATGGAAGCTAAGTTTTCAATATCTTCAATTTCAAAAGGAAATTATTTTTAAATTGACTAGATAACTTCAAATCCTAAAAATATTGATTTTTATTTGACACAATAATATTACCTTTCGTTTCAAGTATTTTGTCTTCATACACATATCCTGTGCATCCACTTGTCCACTTGTCTTTAAGGTGCCACCGTTTGCAACCTCCTGCTCATGGGCACAGCCACCTATGACGGCGGTGCTCAGCCTTAAGCAGTGGACGTTGGCCGATATACAGGCGGACATCTCGCACCATTTTGGCTGTATATATTGTAACAACAAATTCTTTGCTTCACTATTTTGTTCTTTTGAATTTTAAAGCTCATAAACAAAATTGCAACTTGCAACCTCTCTCTTCAACCATTTTTTTATTTTTATTTTTTGGACTCCTGTTTAGAGATAAAGTATTTCTAAATTAGAAACGTATTTTTAGAAAAAAAAATAAAATTATTTTGTGTTCTCAATTTTGGTAAAAGCCAATTGTCAGTAAAAATCAAATTAAAATAAAACCAAATATCCCAATCGAAATTCATAATAAATTACCAATTAAAAGCAATTCCAAATATACTTGGTATAACAACAATTAAAGAAGAAATCTATGAAGGTGTTTGGTAGAGATTAAAATTGAGAAACTAACTGTTATTGTTGACTTTTATTAGATGAGTGCAACCCAATAACGACTATATTTTCAATTTTAATTGGATTTTAATCAAAACCGAGCAAGCCATGTCTCTTTCCAATTTTGAATGGTTGGGTCCTATCGGCTACATGCACATGGCTTGCTGCCTGTGTATGCAACCGAACTGACCCGTCTCCAATTGCTGGGATAATAACTCGTCTTTCGTTGTGGCATATGGTGGTACATTTCAAACATTTTTCGATGTATTGAACTAGACATTATTCAATAGTATTAAAGAATGTGTTAAAATTTTATCCGAGCAAATCGTATTTTTGGGCCACTTGGATGGTTCTCGTATCACCTTACACCATGCATCATTATCAAGTGTCAATTGTAGGCCAGACATCTAAGATCCCTCGAGAAGATAAAATTGTATTTTTTTAAAAAAAAAAAATCTTGAATTGCTAGCTTTCTATACTATGGTGTACTTATGATGAATATTTGGGGTATGAAGTCCGTCAATGTAAAACTGAAGTCAAAAAGTAAAATCGATAATCAAATCAAGGAAGAGTAACAAAACTTTTACTATTTACAAAATACCTTGGTAGTGGTAATATGATAAGAGTTCTATTTTGTGACATCCTTGAATTATCATAAGTTATCTCGTAAATATGCAAATTTTCTTAAAGTTTCATAGTCTCGTTATCTTCACATGTTTAACAGACATTTTGACTGCTTTACTACCTCTTCTTTACATTTTTAAACAACGTTTCTATATAATTGAACATCGTGCTTCTAACAAATTTGCCATGTTGAAAAGTTAAACTCGAGCTTTGTACTTGATCATGAATGCCTTATCGCACTAATTAATGAGCTTTTATCACTCTAAAAATTTGCAACTCGCCCTATTTACATAAAAGTGGATGTAAAGCGCGAAAAGTTAGTTCGATATTTTCTATACAAAACATTTATTTAAAAAAAGGCTACAAAAACAAATAATTAAAACAACAAAGTACCAAACACAAATATGCTACTCTTATTTCTTCCATAAACTATGTTGTTTAAATTAATTACTATTATTCAAAAAGAAGCTAGCCTAGTTATCATGAGTTAGACCCCACGAGGCATGCTGCTGATGCATTGATTCCCCTTTATTATTTCATTTTTCACTGACTTAATAATTGAATTAGCTGAATCTTTATATATTAAATATTAAATTTAGCATATCGTTTTAAATTTGTTAAGATTTCTACTAATAAAATAAGAAGAGAATTCTTGAATTTTTTTTTATTTTTTATTTTTTGTTTGGCGTTATAATGATTTTGATTTAGACCATGTTTTTTTGTCACTAGCGTTTTATAATTTTTTACGTAGAAATGCCACCACTTTATGTCATCTCTTAAATTTTTTTAATATAATTAATATTATAGTTTCTGTCTTTTTCCTATCTTTTTACGCGTAATTAACTACGAGAAAAGTACTTTTACAAACACGTTTATAACCCTTATACTATTCTGCCTAACAAAATTTAATTCATTGATGTCATGTTAGTGACCCCTTTAATTTGTTTACATTGCTACTGTCATAGCATCTATTTATATTAATTATTATTCATAATACATTTGGTCATGTTTGATTTAGATAAAAATCAATTTTTTTTAGTAAATTCTAATAAAAAATGATGAAATATGTGGTTAAGAAATCGTTGATCTCATAATTGTGATTAAAATTAATTCTTGATTTCGATTTAAAGTTTAAACTACTTTTTAGTTGAAATAAAGAGGAGCTTAGTATAATAAATTGAACATCAATAAATTATTTGACAAGATAATTGTGTCACCCATCGATCGTGTACACGGCCTTCTATCAATAAAAAGGTAAAAAAAGTTTTCTTTGATTGATAGAACTTAGCCCCTCTTTGGTTGGAATTAAAATCAATTTTTAGTAGATTTTGATAAATATTAATGAAATGTGTGATTAAAAAGTTGTGGGATCCATAAAACGTGTGGTTAAAATTAGTTGTTGACTTTGATTTAAATTAAAATCTGAATTTTAAGTTCTACTAAACATGGGCTTAATCTTCAACCACATCGGCTCACTCGCAGCGCACGTAAAAGCAGCCAAAATGAACAAGAGTCATGCTACACTGCCATTTTCCTCGAAAGATAAGTTGACATAATACTCATGACATTTTATTATTGGACTGTTCTAAATACAATAATCATTTCCATCAAATCATTTTCATCCATCTATACATCTGTTAAGGAGGATGGTAGAAATCATCTAATGAAGTAGCAAAATTCAATGAGCAATTTCTCGTGCAAGTAATAATTTCACAAAAGTGCCTCCGGGGCATAGCTTAATGGGGCAAAGGATAGGAGTAAGGTAATCCCAGTTGAGTTGGCAGCCACAGTGTGAGGGTTCGATTCCTGCCTCTAACAAGGTTTGGAATTGGACTCTTTGTGAGCACCAGTATGACACCTCTTATACTCTGACCTGATGAGACACATTCCACGATTTACCTTTTCTACAATGCTCGCGGAACGGGACGAGGCATGGCTCAACCTTTTTAATAATTCCACAAAAGTAATCAAGTAACTTTTGATCATCCTAGTTGGAGGTGATATTACACCTACTAGGAAATTTGACTTAAAATCAGCTCATATTTCTTGGAATGTGCAGATACATTTTAAAGTTATTAGGAACTCCCTAGTACATAGCTAAATGACAAATTAAATTAAGGGGTGGGGTATGGTGGTGCAGTATATAACATTGCATAATTCCACCACCTAAAGATAATAAAGTATGAACTTACCCTTCCATTAATTAATTAATATTCGGATGTGCAAAATGGTCCACAAACAAAAGGAGATGGAGACCTTGTGACTAATTTTGTGACTTTATTCCATTTGAATGTGCAATTCATTTACCTAAATAAGCTCTACTTTGGAATAAAACAAGAACAAGTTGACATGGATATTCGTAAGGTAGGATATGTAGGAAATGGCACATCAAAGAAGCAAATCCAAGAGGATCAAAAGCTATTTGATGGAGAGGAGAGACCAAGTTGAGATTATGTACTATTTTTTTTTTATTATTATTATTCTAATATGTATCTTCGACTTTTTAAATAATTTTATTCATAACTAGACAAAACTATTCATTAGAAGCAAGCAATGCTATAAAATTAAAAAGTTCAGTATATAGAAAAGGTTGAAACCGAAAGGGCACAAGAGTTATAAAAGGAGGATCAATAATGCAAATTTGTCAAAATATGAAAACTTGCTATCGAATCAATTGATATTCGGAGGAGCAATAAGCCAATAATAGGTGCACAAAGAAAAGGAGGTGGAGATATTGCCAAAATGACTTTATTCCATATTTATACATCTTTTTCTACATTTTTTTTTTTATTGTTGCCCCATTTTAAAATATTCTGGTTTGAACCTTTTCACTGTAATAAAAATTATTCTTTTATTATTATAGAATTGTTTTTTGCTCCTTTTATGACGGTGGTGATTATAGTGATAAAAAAATCAAGTAGTATGTGAAGAGAACTCATGATGGGATTCTTCTATTCGACATTGCCTAGAGGAGGGATACTTTGTTAATTAGTCGAAAAAAGTAAAAATAATATTTTGTTTAGAATTAATATTTTGTTAGTAGATAAAAGTAAAAATAATAAGGTTTTAACATATTAAAAAAGAAAATTAATAGTAACTTTTTTTACAATTAATTCAATAGGTTGAAGGGAAACAATATACATTAAAAGCATGGTTAAAGAAAAAAAAATTACGGTGACAACATAACCGTCTAAAAAAAATAAAAATAGAAGAAACTTTCAAAGCTGGAAGGCATAATATTTCTTTTCCATCAAATTAATGCATATACATAAAATAACCTAATTAAAGTAAATAAGAATTTGTTAAAAAATGGAGTGTATGGGGTTGTTTTGGCATAATTTTGAATGAGATCCGTTCATTTTGAAAGATCAAAGTAAATTTGCGTTCTTCTTTGTAAAAACATCGAATTATATACTCGGGTGAATGAAAAATTTGAATTCAAAATAGACCCATTGAAAGATGTTTATGTGTTAATTGACGAACTAATATAGTTTGCCCCACATAGAAAAATGTGCTGGACAAGTGTTTCGGTACTGGATATCGTATATGCAAGATAGATACCGTATATGCAACGGTTACCGTATATGCAAGAGTTTAAACACCGGATTTCCATATACCGTTTTGCATATAACTTTGAATATAATAAATTCAATTATATATAACAGATTTAATAATTTAGCAATTGAAAAATAAATTAAAATTGAAAAATAAATTAAACATAAACTTTTAACCCGATGCCTGTATTACACACAGTTTCCTTAAAACAGATTCGCCTCCCAGCGTCTGTGCTTGAGGTTTAAATCGAGCGTTCGTTTTTCAGGATACAACGGTAAAACTAATAGATTCTAAGCACCACAGATACTATTTCGACGAACTGATTTAGTGTCTGATTAATATCACGACCAAAACTCAAACATAAATTAAAATGTATAATACACACATCAAATGTTCCTTTTTTAGTGATTCATATATTATCGCAATCCTTTATTTCCAGTTTTATTTTTTCTTGTTCACTGTAATATGTTTTTTATTCTACAATTTTACTAACAGAAATATTATGACAGATTTTGAAATTAATTTTAGTTTTTTATGATATTCAAATGCTGATAGCCAATAGGACATTGGTTTGGTAAAAGAATAGAAATAATGCTTGACTATTATGTTTTATCATTTTATCTATCTTTTTCTTTCTTTATTCAAGCTAAAACACCTTTCAATTAGAACAAGTCTTTCTTTAGAAATAACAGCGATCAATGACAATGACAACATATATATAGTCTATTGTGATTAATTTAATTTCTAGAAACTTTTTCAAGTGAAGATATCTTAAAATTAAATACAATTTTAATATATATACATATTATTTTGTCATTTAACTTGGGCAATATTGACTTGTAATATTAGTTCTTAAGGCTTTGACTCATATTTGTGGGCACCAGTATGACAATTCTTGTATTCTAACATGTTGATGCACATCTCGCGATTTACCCCCTCCACAATGCTCTAGGGGCGGGGCCTCGAGGTTGGAGTTCAACCTTTTTTTTTTTTTAATAGTAAGTCACATTACAGCTCTAATAAACAAAATGTGAAGTCCCTACATGATCTTCACAATTCTCAACGCGAGAGGGTGAGAACCGCGGATTTTTGTGGTGCTTTGTGTACTTCGACGTTTGCGGCTTGAAGATGAAGGTTTGGTGACCAAAGTGCCTATATAATTTAAAACTTCAATATTTATATTTTATTTGAAAGTCAATACTGTAATTTAAAAGTCCGATCCATTTTCAATTTGGACCAATTTCTGTCAAATCTTTAAATTTGTTATATTTATGTATTTTTTTAATATTTTATTTTTAAAACACGTGTTTAGGTCTCAAACTACCGATAAAGTCTGATTATCTAAAAACTCATTTTTTTTAAACTCATTTTCAACCTTACATTCTTCCAATAAAATAATTCTACACTTAAACCTAAAACTTTTACCTACTTTTTAATGGCAAAAAATACTATTGCAGTACTTTTTTTTTAACAAAAAATGAGCTCAAACAGAAGCAAAATATCTAGAATTTGTAAGAAAATATACTCCAAGCTTCACCAAAAACC
>CAIGRF010054718.1:0-18992 GCA_903798235.1 Fraxinus ornus
TAATTTTTACCTAAATCAAATATGCACTTATTTCGAAAAACTTGGCCTAGTAATTCGTTTTTAACTTCTTTTTTGTAGAATGAATTGTTTATAAACTATTTAGATTATAATTTAATAAAAATATGTGATGAATAAGTGTAGTATTTGTAAATTCTTTGAAATGGGTGGATAAAAAATAATTTGAATATTTATAAATAGTTTATAAAATGAGCTAAATATGTGATGAATAAGTGTAGTATTTGTAAATTCTTGATTTTAAAACACGAGTCAAAATTGTTCCTGAAATATCTGTTGCAGGTAGATTCAGTTGATTTTGAATATGGAATATAAGAATATAATTATCTTTTTTAGCTCAAATTTTGAAATTGATACAACTTTATAGTTAAATTTTCTCTTAAAATTACTTGCTACTATTAGAAAATAATCAAAATACAGTAAATTATTGACAATTTAAAATTCATAGATGGCCATTTAAAGAGTTGAAGCATACTGGCTTGACTCTCATACGATTTCACCCCTGTTTGAGCCTCATTTTGGGGTGGTTTTGGAATAGTAGTTTTTTTTTTTTTTTTAAATGTGCGGTTAAAAAATAAGAAAAGAATTCGAGTTTACGTGTAAAATTATTCTATTGAAAAATACGTGGTCAAAAATGAGTATAAATAATTTACATGGATCTTATTGGGTTTTGATACCTAATACATCTCGGGCGATGATATTAAATCGATGTTGGATAATTTATATCGACACATTAGTGATAGATTGACCCAAAAACAATATGGAGCCACTAGAAACAACTTAATTGAATTAATGTTGTCTGTGACCCAATATTTGTGGGTGGCTCAAGTTATTGAGTTGGATGGTGATATTAGTTAGTCCATTTATTCTTAGCATTACCCTTTGTTGAAGGTCCGATACTTTGGTTTGTCCACTTATGTGCAATAGTCGTATAGTGAGGTAGTCGTTCTTGGTGGTTTGTTTGAGTGTCCAATCATTGCACCTCTTTTCTTCCTCCCTTTATGATATTGCCACCACCATCTTCCTCCTTCGTTGGGGGTGAAAACTAGTGGCAACGGGAGCGTTAAAGTTGTGTGTCAGAGCTTACTCGGTTGGTGTTTGTTTGGTTGATTAAATCGAGCTCAGATCAATATTTCTCTTGAATTTTAATAACAATTGGTATCAGAGCATGTTGTATTGAGAGATTTGTGATTTTTGGGTGCCAAAACCCACTGGAATTGGCAAAAAATGGAGCAGAAAAGGAACTTGCAAATGCGTTTTCTGGCCAAACCGATGGTTGGTTGGAGAAACAGAGACTACTGGTGGACTCAGTATGTGGAAGCACAGCTAGGGGTGGCACGCGTGGTGGTCGACGGTAGCGTGTGGAAGCACATGGCCCGGAGTTCAGCAATGTCATCTTTAAACAGATTGTTCTAGATGTTAGATGGGCCATGCGGTGTTTTTAGATTTTAGTTTCAGGCAATACGGTGAAAAATGAACGATTTTGTCCTTCAACATCCCGTTGTCAGGTGCTTGTTTTGTGTTGTTGCGGTTGATGGAAGCTTTAGGGTGAACTACGGAGGTCCTAAAGCGGTGAATTCGCATCTCTTGATATTTACCGACCTTCAAACGTAGTCCACTCGGTATCGTGTTTTTTCTGCACTTAAGTCTATGGTGTAGTATAATCATTTCTTTCCCACTAGAAGTTATCGTGTGGTATGACATTAGAATTGTGGTTACCATGAAGGGGTAACAATTGCCTGTTGCTAAATCTAGGAATTACTTGTTAATTATTTGCCTTGAATTCTTTGTGAATTTATTACCCATTAAATTTTTCATTATTAGAAATTGCATGTGACCTTAGAAAAATTTATTTGATTATACCGTGTGAATTGTGTTGGTATTTTCTTGTGGTGATTAGAGTGTAAAATATCATGTTTTTCCTCTCTTATTTGTGTGTGATTATTTGATGTCAAAATGCACTCATTATCTTTATATTTTGATTTAGGTGGCAATTTGATGGATATGGCTAAATTTGAAAAAAAATAAGTGAAAAAAGGGCCAAAGTGAAAGAAAATGAAAGTTCAAAAACCAAATTACAAATACCCAAAAGATGTCTCGGAAGGCAAAACGAAGAAAAGAAGATTTGATAGTGATAGACATCAATTGAATGATGAAAGAAGCCAAATGGATGAAATATAATCAAAGTATTCCTAGCCAAAAAAGTTCTGCTTCGGATTTTCAGTCTCAATTTGAGACCCATTTTTGGCATAAGAAACGTTCGAATTGAAAAAATTATAATTTTGGAAGATTTTTAGCCATTTGAGTCAGCTTTCTAACGTATCTTGAATCTATTCAATCAGATGTCGGGAGAGAAAGATATGATCAAAATACTGAAGGCTCTCATGTGAAAGTTGTCTAAAGCTATGTGGTCGCATACTCTACTTCAGCGAATTCCAAGGCCAAGTTAAAATGTTCTACGCGGTCACATCCACTTATTCTATGCGGTCGCATATAGTATTTCCGAGACGAAGATTCTTGTTTCCAAATTTAAATCAACCACTTATGGAAACAATTATAAATACTTGTTTTGAAACCCTAAACACGGGGAGAAAAATAGAGATAACTCATCCATACAACTTTATCTTATTTTTGGCTCAAGAATCTCTATGAAGAACTAAAAATCTTGGTGAAATTAGGAAGGAACTCAATCGGAATTGGTGATTTCGCATATTTTATTCATGTAATTTGATTTTTCACTGTCAAACAATTTTAGAATTTAGATTTTCTTTTCATGAATATTTTTGAATTGGCTTAACTTTTACTAAATTTTTCATGGATTCAATCATGTTTTTCCCATCAAAGAATTAAACTATTTGTTAAATTTCAATTTCAATTAATTTATGGTGAGATTGGTTTAACATTTATTAAATGTATCTAATGATTGAACTATTTGTTAATTTTAATCCAAGTTTTACTTTATTGGTGGATTGATTACTGCCTTATGCTTATGTATATGGTCGATTATTGATTTTATTCCAATAAAAAGAGTGCGAATGTGTTATAGGAAGCTTCAATTCTAGGATTACAATTGAATTAAATTGATTTGTAATGTCATATCTTCCGATTAGAGAGTGATGATAAATGCCTCTAATTGAGTTATAAGAACGAATAATTGATGAGATTGGTGCAATCCAAATGAGGGAATTTCGATGCTTCGTTATCCCAAACATTGATTTTAATTTCATTATTTCAAACATCGAATTCTTAATTTTATTCGAACAATAAATTCTATTTCACAAACGAGAGAACATCCATCATTTTTTATCCTTTGAGCATTTCTTCCATCTCCTTGCAAAATCGACACCACAAAGCAATGCTACAACTACCGCGTTATTCTTTGGGCATAATCAGATCTTTACTGATTGCATTTTATGTTTTTTGTGCATTTTGTTGGTAAAATGAAAATACAGTTGAGTTGTATTTTTCTAACGAAAAAAAATGTGATTTTTCAATTTGGCAAAAAAAAAGTTTTTCATAAAACTTTTGATGGTAAATATAGATACAAGGCAAGTGCGATAAGTAAGACGTGTTTTCAGTACGGTAAATTTGGATATAATAGATTGTCCTAAAAATGATAATAAAATGAAAGATAAAAAGAGAGGTGAGGCGGATGTTGCTATTGGGTCGAGTTATGACTCGTATGAGGTTTATCGAGAGTAAACCTAGTTACCGCATGTGCATCTGTATGTAATCCTTTTTTCTACACGTGTGATCACTTAATTCTATTGCAATGTTTCTATGTTACACTTTCAATATGTTTGATGTGTGTAATTGCATGAATTAGAGCGGTCTTATTACTTTGTGTAATGTGTTTGTATGCATAGTGGGTTGAGATCTATGACGTACTCATTTTGCTTTGTAAGTGGTGTGAGAGAGTGGTAGTGAGAAAAATAGGGGTAACTATTTTCTCCTTTATCTTTGTGAGTTTATGTGAGGCAACTGTGTATGAATTATCTTATTCCTCTATGTGAGACTCTTTTGTGAGTGAAGTGATGTAATCAACTCTTTTTTTTTTTCTTTCTATTCTCTTTGAGTGACACCTTCACCCAATTCCTTCGTGGATTTTTTGGGCATTGGTTTTGGAATAACCTTGCGGTGCATCGGTCAATTTAGATTGAGCACTAACCTTTGTAGTCGCTAAAGATGTTGATTTGCCATAATAAGTCTGTAATGCGTTAGCAGTAAGTGTGAAAATGTCTATTGGTAATGTGGAGTATAAATACCTGAAGGTGCATTGGTGATATGCACGGAATGTGGAGTGTGACATTTGGATCACGAGTGGAGAGGTGTTTAAATGTTGAAATTTTTTATCTATGAAAACTTGTATAGACGAAGTGTAAGATAGACACTTCTATCACTTCTGTTAGGTATAGACTCATTATTCACGTAAATTGGAAGAAGTGATGTGGTGATAGATGATTATCCCGTGGATTTAGGATCTATTGTGATTTACTAGTTAGACATGAGTTGGGTGATAAGTCTAGTGAGCATGTAGACGATGATAGGAAATATGTGTTCTCGAGGTGTAAGCAACACGAAATGAGATAGGATAAGTTTGGCGCGATCTTTTCGTGGGGTCATTTATACATTTGTTGCACATGTGTTGGCCGTGTGTTTTGAAAAAATCTACGTGTTATCCTATGTTATATCTTTATCCCATCTTTATTTACTCTTAATTGTTTACTGTCATTTTCTGCTTCTACTTGGGCGTTTCTTGACCTTAGCCCTACTGAGCATTTGAAGCAGGTATGTTATGTGTTTCAGATCCAAAACACGATGTAAGATCTTTAATCCTAATTTTATTGATTATCTTGATCGTGCAAGTATTAATTTTGTGTCTTGATTAAATATCAAGGTAGAATTTGTTGGGCTTTGATACCCAATTAATTTCGGATGATGATGTTAAATTGATGCTGGATAATTTATACCGACACCTTATTAATGACTCTACCCAAAAACAACTTGGGGCCACTAGAAGCGACTTAATTGAGTTAATGTTGCTAGTGACCCAATACTCGTGGATGACCCAATTTATTGAGTTGGATGGTGATATTAGTTGGGAGGTGGCTCATTTATTCTTAACATTACCCCTTTTATTGAAGGCCCAATACTTTGGTTTGTCCACTTGACTTGGCCCATATTTGATGATCTAATTAATCAATCCACATATGTAGCCATGTAGTGTCACGCGTGCGCACAATAGTGGAGAAATGGTGAGGTAACCGTTCTTGATGGCTCGTTTGAGTGTTCAACCATTGCACCTCTTTTCTTCCTCCCTTTGTGATATCACTACCATCATCTTCCTCCTTTGTGGGGGTGAAAACTAGTGGCAACCGGAGTGTTAAAGTTGTTGGTCGGAGCCTCCTCGGTTAGTGTTTGGTTGGTTAATTAAATTGAACCCGGATCAAGATTTTTCTTGGATTTTAACAATAGATCTTATTTCATACTCACAAAAAGGGATATTAACGTTCAAAAATGCATCACCAACATACTGTATAATGTATTTAAGATGTATCTTTTTTTGGAAGAGTTGTATCGTATAGATGAATATAACATGTTTGGGTGGAGCTTATAAGTAATTCATAGATCGGTTTTAGAAATGTACCCATACTTATCAAAACTCACAAGTTACCTGTAAACTCCTTCCAAACATAGTCGAATACTATTCTAAATAGACATAAACCCTTTATGTACTAAAATTTTATAATGGACAGTTGGAAATGTTCAAGAGATAATGCAAAATAAACACATCCATTGTTAAAGAGTGTATTGACCATTCTAAAAATGACCCTTGGAGAGATTTCAATACGCACCACAAATAAGAAGAAAAAGTTGGAAACCAACTCAGCAATTACTCTCCATATCCGCCGATCTTGAATTCTTCATAGCATTGCCCACTTTTTGAAATCTCAAGAACTATACATTCGAGAACAAGTTTTGAGAAACTATTGAGTGCATTTGGCACAACTTCAACTTGTAGAAAACCCTCGTGTAAAAGTTATATCAAGTCAACTTCCCTCAAAAGCTCTTGTAAAGAGAGTTCAAAAATTTATCTGAACATGTTCAAAAATAACTTTTAAGTTTAGAAGCAGCTTTTGACATTTTAAAATTCCTGCCAAACAGCTCTATATAAGCTAACTCAAACTCATTTTGATCACCATCCTTTTGTTTCTCTTTTATAAGTTCCTACGGTCCTCACATGGAAGAAACGTGTGAAGTTAATAAACTAGTTGATGAACCCCTGGAGTTCAAAACTCCTCAATATGCCTAAAACTTTTTTCTTTTATCAGTATCCTCTCGTATCAAAATGCGACTCAAAACTGTAGAGAAAAAGTTGAACTTTCTGTTATACCTACACAGCAGAATAGGATCCTAATTTCTATTCACAAATTCTTCAATCAATGTTTCTGCCGTTTTCTCCATGACATGAAATCCAACCGGAAAACGATACCTATTCATTCCCACGGATCATTGTACAAAAAACTACATTGACAAGCATAAACACGGCAAAAACATGCTCAGAATCAGATATTAAAATGCCAAAAATGAAATGGCGAATAGAAAGGCAAATAAATTATCTGATTACTGCTACTGTTTTCCAAGTTTATCTGTGAATTAGCAGCAAGGATAAATTTGTCTCAGAGAAGCTCTTGCTACAGAAAAATATTCATTCCTGAAAACTGTGTCAACAAAACTAAACTGACAAAACACTCATACTGTAGGTTGATACTGAAGCAACTCTCTAGTTGCCTTCATATTTTGGGTCGGCCATTACGTAATGATAAGCAATCACGAGCACAAATATAAAGATGCCAAGAAAGTTGGCAAAGAAGCCCAGGTCCTGATCGTCAATCATCTGTTACGATAATTGCAAAAACAAGAAAAAATTTCAACGTAGTGACTCAAGAGCATCATAACAACATTATATATATTTGGTAATCGGAAATTGAGAATGAAAGAAGTAGCGCATAGCAATGTACCAGGAGCACACCGAGTAAACCATATATGAATTATTGCACAAAGCAATCACTCTACTGGTATGTAAGTTTTAATGAAGAAAGAGCCAGGTTATGACAATCCAAATCTCCCACTTAAACTCAAAAACCATTATTTACCACCATGTCAACCTTATATTCTTGAGCAATATTTAAAAGAAAATCTCATTTTCTTTGATTCCTTTAAATGCTTAATTAACAAAAATACCAACATCACATTATAGATGGAACAAGACAATGACATGTTGTTGACCACGCCAAAAATTTAATAGTCCCAACCCCATCCTCAAACAACCCACAATGTGGTTGGGCTCTTTTTAATATTTTATAATTTGAAACAGAACCAACCCCGGAGGCAGCAGGTCCCTTACCAAGATCACATCTAAGCTTGAAACTCGCTACTTGCCCTCTCCTTTGTTCCCTACAGTTCTTGAGATGCAGCCGAAAAAATCTCAAAGAATTGGATAGGCAGCAAAGCGCGCAAAGCAAATACTTCAAGTCCATTAAATAGGCCTCAAATTCCTTATTAAGGGACAAAAGAATGAGGGATTTTGGGAATAGAGAAAGGGATACAATACTACTTTTCTTTCAAGAAAGAAAGACAATCAGGTAGAAAAAACAATTATTGAGTACAAGCACGTGCAGTTGGCACATAAAAGAGAAGAAGGTGCCAACACAAGGATTAGTATTTGTCAACAAGACAACAAAGAAAACATGACCAAACATTATACTTATGAAAGGCAGAATATATAGACATTACATTCAAGCAAGTTGAACCATGTGAACTCCACCATTATCCAATGGACCTCCTAAACTTTTCTTTCTATATATACATCACATTAAAGAAAGTCGAATCATGTGAACTCCACCTCGTAAAATTTTACTTCCATTAAAAAGTAACTTTTGTTTTTTCCAATGTAAATGTGACAAGATCTTCATGTGATCACGCTTTGATCTTATCCCACACTTTCCCAGAATCTCTCCGACCAGAGTAAAGTAGAACCAAGATAATTTACCCGAAATTGTTTCAGCTTCTTATGATTCAATGAGGAAGCTACCAACACAATTTATCTCATCAATAAGACATCTTTACAAAATACACTAGTTTCCTCCAACACTTTCTTATAGTCAAAATCCAAAACACATTCATGGAAAGTTTTGGGAATTCTAGTTGATCTTCACAAACAAGGAAAATAGGGAATTAAAAACATCAGTAAAACAAGTATCTTAACAAATCCAAATTTGCGTGTAATTGACTGAGCAAATATCAATTTTAATGTTAATCGAAAAGATGCTATGTAATCAGATCACTTAATTTATAAAAATAAATAAAGAAAGAAAGAGTATAGTCAGATCGCTAATTGAATTACCCAAATTCAGAGGAATAACAAATTAAACTCACATTCAATATATAGATCAAATAATTACAAAACGACTAACAACTGTCAAATAAGAAATGAATAAATTTAATCACAAAACTTAAATCTCCAATCGAAAAAGAAAAAGAAACTGGATGTGAGTTTGAGCACTTACAGTGGTAGTTGAAGGTTAATTATTGAGCCGATCGCGATCCGATAAAGAATCTTAATCCGCAAATCTGTGATGTTTTGATATGTCGGTGCTGGATGCACTCTTATAAAAAAAGGAAAAATTGGTTGCGAGGGTTAAGGGAAAAAAAGGAAAAATAAACTCTTGTGGCTGCTGGGATTCGAGCCCAGGTCTCCACGGCCACAACGTGGAATTCTTACCACTAAACTACAGCCACAAGTTGTGGCTTACGACATGAAACAAATTGATTTTCATCTAATAAAAAAAAAAGCTGATAAATAAAAAGTCATTTATTATCTTGCAAGTAAGGTTTTTAAGCATTAGTCAAATGCTCTACATTATTGTACTTAGAAATATTACTAATTACTCGACAAGAGGAGACTTATCATGGAGTACAAAAAATAGCTATAATTCCAAACATGAAGGCTTGACTCCATTGTTTCTGATCTTTATTATTAGGAGGTGACTAATTCTTAAATAAATAAAAGTGTTGAGCAAATGGTAGGCCGTAGCTTTTAGAGTATGAGATGTTTTTCTAAGATCCTCTTTACATATTCTTTTTGCCTCGGAGTTTAAGACATCGTTTTGTTTCCGTACCCAATATCTTCTTTGATACACCAAGGTCCTTCATCTCAAAGTCCACTTTGATTTGAAGTACCCAATATCTTCTTTGCTATACCAAGGTCCTTCATCTCAAAGTCCACTTTGATTTGAAGCTTTAAATAAATTATATTCATCGTATTGTCACATCATTCATATAGAGAACTAGATATATCCTTTTACCATCTAGCATAAGATTAAAATAGACACAGGTGTCATCCCGTCGGGGGTGGCCGAATTGGTGGAGCAGGTGAACGCGGAGACCGAAGGTCACGAGTTCGAATCTCCTGTCAACACTTTCTCAGTCGAGCTCGTCACACCGGGCTTGTCTAGTTCGGTTTATCTCTTTCGTGTGATTTACGGACTACTGCACATTTACGGGTAGCGGCTGCGGGTTCCTACGTCGACAAAAAAATAAATAAATATACACAAGTGTCATGGGAGCTTCCATAAAAACATTTGTTGATTATGAAACGTGGAACCTACTATACCATGCTCTAAGGGTTTAAGTCCATATAATTATTTATGTAGAAGGCAAACTTGGTCTTCACCTCCTTTTACTTAAAAATCTAGGCGGTTGAACAATGTAAAATAATTCCATCCAAATATCCATGTAAGGAGGAGGTTTTTACGTCCATTTTTTCTAACTCAAGTTAGATTGAACCACCATAGCTAACAGAATTTTGTTAGAAGTGTGTCTAACTACTGGTGGGAATAATTTACTATAGCCCACTCCTTGTTGTGTAAATCCATTTGTGACCAATCTAGCCTTGTAAAAACTCTAACCACTTAACCAGCTAGCTAAATGAATTTATGACATATTAAGGGTGTGTTTGAGCCACATCATTTTGGAAGAATGTATTTTGGAATAGTAGATTGATGGAGAATGAGTTATTGAAAAAGAAGGAAAAGTTATTGATGTGATGAAAAATATTATTTTATTGAAGAATAGGTAGTTGAAAATGAGAAAATGAGTAGAAGAATGCTAATGAAAATTTTAATGTGGTTCAAACAGGAGCTAAATTAGAAACTTTTCGTTTTTTAGGAACTTAAGTGCAAATATTGGATAATATGCACTTAGTTGGGAAAATGATTAGCTTAGGATGAATAATAAAGATGACGATGATGTTGGGGATGATGATGATGATGACGATGACGACGATGGCACTAATTTATGTAATAGTGTTATTATTTTTTAGAAAATTGAAAAATAAGTTTTCAGGCTTAATTACTAAAGTTAAACGCGGCGGTTCAACCGAGGCCTAAAGTGCAAACTTGAGAAATTTTGGGAAATAATGAATTTTGCGTGAAATGCCATGTTTGAGTTAGGAATATTTATTTTGGGCTTATTGTGAAGACATGTTTTTAGCTCTCTCCTTCAAAAGCCAATTTGGGCTTACCAAGTTTAAAATGTTGAGTCCAAGAGTTATGTAGAATAATGCTACTCGTACATAATGAAGTTACATAATAATTTATATATAGATGATGTGTTAAAAAGAGTAGAGATTTTTTTTTATTTTTTTTTACTTGGTTGAAAAATTATGACACGATCATATCACACTACATCATGTGTATGTAAATCATTGTGTACATGTAAAACAATCTAAGTGACCCATTATAACCCACGTGAAAACGCATTATTTTTGGAGTAATGCTTTTTTTATACATCATTGTATATATAAATGATGTATAGATAGAAAAGAAGAGAAGAAGAAAAAAAGAAACTCAGTTATTATAATCCATCTCTTTTCCATGTCATCTATCTGTGCATTATTATGTGAAAAATAATTTACAAATAACATTACTCTTGTAATTATATATTTCTCCAAAAATAAGAGTAATGTTAGTTTACATAATTGTGTACAAATAGATCACATGAAAGATAGAGAAATATTGTAAAAAAATATTGATTACATTATGTGATTTTTAATAAAATATTGTAATCTCTAATTTAATTAAATATATCATTATCACAATAACACACAATTATGATCATTGTCATATACTGGTCAAAAATTACACAAAGTTAATGTCAACAAAACACAATTTGAGAGTCACAATTACATATTTAGTTGCAAATCACACATTTTATTATGTCATGGCATTAAGAAATTAAGGATTTCCTCAAATCTCCACTCTTCAGTACATAGAAGCGATGTTCTGAACAAACCCCCATCCAACCAAAATTGACGATTTTTGCCTTGCTTAATGAGGTCGACCAAATACTATGTTATAGGATCATTCTCTAGAAATGCCCATATTTGGTATCTTGTATTTATATTAACTTCGCTCACCGAAAGAGTAACCATTGAACAAATAGTAGCTAAGGATACTTGTCGAAAGATTGCATCTGCTACATGATTGCTAGAACCGACACGATACTCCAACACAAAACTGAACTTTGAGAGAAGTTCTTGCCAACGAGCTTGCTTGCTTGAGATTTTCGATTGGGACATGCAATGACTAACAATAGTATTTTCGATTTTGACAATAATGGAGTTACAAATAGATAGTGATGTCATACTCATAGGTAATAGACTATTGCCAACGACTCCCTTTTATAAAACGAGTGGTGTTGCTCTATATTATTCAACTTTTAACTCTTATAGGCAATCGAATGTCCTTGCATTAGGATCCCTCCTAGCACAANATATGTATAGCAAAAGTTTTGTGCCCATTTTGAATTAGAAAAGGGTACTGTTCCAAACTTCCAAGAGAAGTCAAAGAAAAATATCTCATAAGTTTTAATCCAAGCCATTCATTTAATCAAAGGGTTGAGAACCACTTAACCTACATTTTCTAAGATCCTCTTTACAAATTCTTAGTGCCTTGGAGTTAAAACACCGTTTTGTTTCCGTACCCAATATATTCTTTGCTACACCAAGGTCCTTAATCTCAAAGTCCACTTTGATTTGAAGTACCCAATATCTTCTTTGCTATACCAATGTCCTTCATCTCAAAGTCCACTTTGATTTGAAGCTTTAAATAAATTATATTCATTGTATTGTCACATAAACACAATAAATAATTATATGGACTTACAAGGCTAGATTGGTCACAAATGGATTTACACAATTAAGTCCTTCACCTCCTTTTACTTAAAAATCTAGGTGGTTGAATAGTGTACAATAATTGCATCCAAATATCCATTGTACGGAGGAGGTTTTTACGACCTTTTTCTAACTCAAGTTAGATTGAACCACCATAGCTAACAGAATTCTGTTAGAAGTGTGTCTAACTACTGGTGGGAATAATTCACTATAGTCCACTCCTTGTTGTGTAAATCCATTTGTGACCAATCTAGCCAAATGAATTTATGACATATTAACTAAATAACATATCTAGCAAAGTGGTTTTTGATCATCTACGTAGTCTAGGGATGGGAATGGGCAGAGCTGACCTGGCTTGTCCCTTGCAAACGTGAGCTTAGCTTGTGCCCAAAAAAGAGCTGGGCTTGGCCCTAAGTTTGTGAGCATATAGGTCGAGCCGAGCCCGTAAGTTAGCCCATTTTTATTCTTTTTTTTTTTTTGAAAAACCTCCTCATTCTCTCTGGCTTGAGATCAATTATTTTTAATGTGGACGGAGTTAAAATTATATACGAATAACTTGTTACGTGTTTAATTTTTTAAAAAGTGAATAATATTTAAAAATTGACACATTATAATAAAATTAAACATCATTCAACCGATCAAATAGTATTCGATCATATTTATCTTGGACTCGATACTTAGCATCTTTTCAATCTTATAAATACATTAAGTTATCTAGTATATCTTCTTGATCTAAACTTGAACACATCATGATATCTGCACTAAAAGTAGACTTCGATGCTACAATTCTAATTGAAGATGTTAGTAGATCATCATGTGCTATGATAGAAATAATTGAATATTGATACTCATTAGTTCTCCAAACTAAAGTAAGTCTAAATCCAATGCACCAGACGGATCTACAATTGTAAGCATGTAGTGAGTGAAATATCTAGCTATTTCTATTGCTATTCCACATGCACCTACATTCATTGTACTTCAATTGTAGGAAGAAGAAGTAGGGTAGCCGAAATTATTGATCGAATCAAGTAAAATGATCAATGTGCCATTTTAACATTTAATTCATTCTTCTTGAGAAATGACATTCTTGTAAATTGTTTCACGTTGGGTCAATAATTACGACACAAATGAGACCAACCTACATTTTCAACAATCAAAAATTGAATTAAAATCTTGTAAAATCACTCTTAGACGGGGCTAAGTTTTATAAAAAATGGGCTAAGTTTACCATTTAAAATTACAATCATGCTACATGTACATTATGATTGTCATCTTCCCTCGCGTTCTTCCACATGGCACCATCTTATCCTTTGATTTTTCCAACAATCTTTCAACATAACTGTTATAGGGGGATGCTGATCATGTGGTAAAACAAGATGTAAATTTAAAATTAAGGGGAAATTACAAAAAAAAAAAAAAAATGTCTAATTTGATGATTGTTGATAAGTGTATTTTATACACTTATTCGGGCTCCAAAATATTGATATTTCACAATTCTTTTAATAGAATCATAACATAAATTATTATATAATGTGTTATTAGGTGAAACTCAATGAATGGAAGTGAAATTGAATTAGGTGAAACTCAATTAATGGAAGTAAAATTGAAAGAAAGAAGCGAAAAAGACAAGATTCAAAGTTGGGGGCTAAAGTGCAAATACTCAAAAGTTGAATCGAAGCTCTGATGAAGATTCAAGAATGGTAGAGGTCAAATGGATATAACTAAAGATAAAAAGAAGTGAAAACAAATCAATTTTCAACCGCACAAGGATGTCCAAATTTTTAGTTGGAGATTGATACTCATTTTTGGTCCAGTAAACGTTCGAATTGGAAAAAATCTATTTCTATCAAAGTTGTATCCCTTTGAGTTATATTTCCAACGCATTTTGAATCGCCTTAATGGGATATTGGAAAAAAAAAAGTTATGACAAAAATACTGAAACAGATGTAGAGTGAACAACAACTCAGCGCTCGAGCATTGCCCTCATAGCGCTTAGGCGCTGCGCAGCACAACTTAGATTTTTTGCTATTTGGGCCGCGAGAAGCCCAGAAAAAGACTCCAAATTGGCATAGAACGTGTAGAAAAGTATAAACAGACATAATGAAGCACTAATAAAGGAGTTCCACACATTAATGAAAAAAATGGAGATACAATGAGAGATCGAAGAGCAAAATCAAAAGAAGAAATTCGTCTTGGGATTCGACATCAAAGCAAAGATTGGAAGCGAAAGATGACCTTGGTGCAAGAGTTTATTCTTTTTCATATCTTTATTTAATCCGGTGATATATTCAAGTTTATTTATTTGTTTTTCTTTTTATATTATGTGTAACTAAACTTTAAATTAGGGCAAACAATGTAGTCTTTTAAGACCCTTAATTCTTTAGTCCAAGATTTCTGTGACTTATTCATTCACGTGTTGATTTTATTAAGTCGTTCATAGGTTTGTTACTATGATTTCAATCCAGCGATAAAAAGCCAAATTAACTAGCTAAAATCTTGTTGCTTTACTTAATTGATTGGCCGCCATTAAGGCCAATTAAGTAATTAGCATGGCATGTTTGTGTGTTTGTTAAGTCGGGTTATGATTTTATTTTAGAACGAACAAATGTTTAAGTTTTGGAGTGTTTAATAAGTGTATTGTATACACTTATTCGGGCTCTAAAATATTGATATTTCATAATTCTTTTAATAGAATCATAGCCTACTTTATTATATAATGTGTTATTAGGTGAAACTCAATTAATGAAATTGAAATTGAAAGAAAGAAGCAAAAAATGTCGAGATTCAAAGTTGGGGGATAAAGTGCAAATACTCAAAAGTTGTGTCGAAACTCACGATGAAAATTGAGACCCATTTTTGGCCCGGTAAACGTTCGAATTAGAAAAGAGGTATTTCTATCAAAGTTGTAGCCCTTTGCGTTATCTTTTCAACGCATTTTGAATCGCCTTAATCGGATATCGGAAGAAAAAGTTATGATAAAAATATTGAAACAAATGCAGAGTGAACATCAACTCAGCGCTCAGGTGCTGCTCTCATAGCGCTTAGGCGTTGCGCCACACAACTTAGGTTTTTGCTATTTGGGCTGCGAGAAGCCCAGAAAAGACTCCAATTGGCCAAAAACGTGTAGGAAAACGTAAATAAACCTAAGGAGGCACTAATAAATGAGTTACACACATTAATGAAAAAATGGAGATACAATGAGAGATCAAAGAACGAAATCAAGAGAAGAAATTCATCGCGGGATTCAATATCAAAGCAAAGATTGGAAGCGGAAGAAGACCTTGGTACAAGAGTTTATTCTTTTTCATATCTTTATTCCAATAATCCGGTGATGTATATAAATTTATTTATTTGTTTTTCTTTTTACATTATGTGTAACTAAACTCTAAATTATGGCGAACAATGTAATCTTTTGAGACCCTTAATTCTTTAATCCATGATTTATGTGGTTTATTATTTCATGTGTTGATTTTATTATGAGATTAATGCATTAAATTACCTGATCAATAATTTGATGATTTTGTGAGTCTCTTACAAATCGAAAGGTGAGTTTGAGATTTAGACCGTATAATAAAACTCGGTAAAATATTATAACGAGTAGAGATATCTATATTAATTATTGCGGTCGTTATAGGAATTTTTAGAACCATAATTCGTTTAACTAAGGGTAATTCGCATAGAGATATTGAATTTAATTAGTTAAATAGGCTCGATGAGAACTCGAAAGAGATAAATTGAATACCATAGAAGAATTTGACCGAACGCTACATTATGTTAGAATCTTGAATTATGAATTAAGGTGATCATTAGATGAACTTGTTTTGTCTTAATATTCATTAATCATTTGAATCTTTAGTAAATCAAACATGAGTTCAAATTTTTTATGTTTTTTTGTGTGCTTTTATTGGTTTAGTAACAAAAAGTTCTTTTGTGTACTTGTATGAGTTAGTTGGCCTGGCTGCAATGATTGATAATTTGAATCATGAATTGATCTATGACTGGTGAATAAGTTTTATGCTTAGATTAATTTTTGTTTTTTCAATGAAAATTTGATATATATTGAGTACATGATTAAGTTGAAATAGTGGACCATAGATGTTAAACCCAAAACCACTAAATTTTACATTCTTGGACCAAATTTAGAATAGTTTGGGGAGATTTCACTGTTGTGGGAAGATATTGAGATAAATAAGGATTTCATGTGTGAAATTAAAAAATCTTGTGTGGATTGTCTAAGGTCAATAGGATGCAATTGTGTGAAAATCTCAAATTAGAGATCGTTTTACTTGAATTTGTCTTAAATGATGAACATTGCACTAATCAAGGCATAAAAAAATATTTTATTAGAAAATTTCTCTTTGTAGCCTTTATAACACAAGCAATTAAACATGCAAGGGTTTTTAAAACTTGATGCCCCATTGTCATCTGATTTGGGAGTTATCGGCCGAAAACTTGTTACATGGATCATTTAGAAAATTTAAGGGAGAGAATGTTTCAAATAAAGAAAAAAAATTATAAAAAATTGAAAAAAAAAATCAGAAAAAAGGTCCATAAAACAGAAGACGCACCAAATGCCTTAGTTAAGTCTCAAACACCCGTCTAAGAAAATTTGACTTTTAATAAGAAAATGTTAGCCTAGTTAAGTCCTAGAGACTGAAGCAATCAAAATTAATGGAGAATCCTTATTTATTGAAATGTTGAACTGCAATTAGTGAAATTTTGCCAAACTAGAGAGGTGAGAATAGTAAAAAAAATCTAACCTTAGTTCAAACACTGGAAAAGAGTGAAAAAAATAATTTTGGGGGTGTGTGAATCTTACGAGTGATGAAAGAATATATTTGACCACCGAAGGTCGAAAATTGAAAAAGTTATGAATTCATAATAATATACTTAATTCCTTACAAAAACACACACGTCGATTTTACAATGAAAAAATGGATTTTAATATTGTATTGTGATTTTGAAGTCGTGCATAGATTTGTCACTATGATTTCAATCTAAAGATAAAAAGACAAGTTAACTAGCTAAAATCTTGTTGCTTTATTTGATTGATTGGCTGCCAATTAGGTAGTTAGCATGACATGTTTGTGTGTTTGTTAAATTATGTTTTTGTTTGAAGACAAACAAATTTTTAAGTTTAAAGGTGTTTGATAAGTGTATTTTATACACTTATTCGGACTTCAAAATATTGATACTTCATATTCTTTTAATGGAATTATAACCTAATTTATTATATAATGTGTTATTAGGTGAAACTCAATTAATGAAAGTGAAATTGAAAGAAAGAAGCGAAAAAATGCGAGATCCAAAGTTGGGGGCTAAAGTGCAAATACTCAAAAGTTGAATCGAAGCTCACGATGAAGATTCGAGAATGGTAGGAGTCAAATGGATACAACTAAAAATCAAAAGGAGTGAAAACAAATCAATTTTCAACCGAACAAGGATGTTCAAATTTTTAGTTGGAGATTAGACCCATTTTTCGCCCAGTAAATGTTCGAATTGGAAAAGATCTATTTCTACCAAAGTTGTATCCTTTTGAGTTATCTTTTCAACGCATTTTGACTCGCCTTAATCAAATATTGAGAGAAAAAGTTATGACAAAAATAATGAAATAGATGCAGAGTGAACAGCAACTCAGCGCCCGGCGCTGTCCTTATAGCGCTTAGGCGTTGCGCTACACAACTTAGGTTTTTGCTATTCGGGATGCGAGAAGCCTAGAAAAAGACTCCAAATTGGTCAAAAACGTGTAAGAAAGTATAAATAGGCATAAGGAGACACTAATAAAGGAGTACCACACATTAATGAAAAAATGGAGATACAACGAGAGATCGACAAGCAGAATCGAGAGAGGAAATTCATCGCGTTATTCAAGATCAAAGCAAAAATTGAAAGCGGAAAAAGATCTTGATTCAAGAGTTTATTCTTTTTCATATCTTTATTCCAATAATCCGGTAATGTATTCAAGTTTATTTATTTATTTTCTTTTTACATTATGTGTAGGGCGAACAATGTAGTCTTTTGAGACCCTTAATTTTTTAATCCAATATTTTTGTGATTTATTCTTTAATGTGCTGATTTTATTACGAGTTTAATGTATTAAATTACTTGATCAATAATTTGATGATTTTGTGAGTCTCTTACAAATAGAGAGGTGAGTTTGAGATTTAGACCGTATAATAAAACTCGGTAAAGTAGTATAACGTGTAGAGATATCTATATTAATTATAGCGGTCGTTATAGGAATTCTTAGAACCATAATTCGTTTAACTAAGAGTAATTCGCATAGAGATATTGAATTTAATTAGTTAAATAGGCTCAATGAGAACTCGAGAGAGGTAAATTGAACACCATAGAAGAATTTGACCGGACGCTACATTATGTTAGAATCTTGAATTAGGAATTAAGGTGATCATTAGATAAACTTGTTTTGTCCTAATATTCATTAATCATTCGAATCTTTAGTAAATCAGTGTTTGTAATTTTTTATTATTATTTTTCATTAGTTCTCAAGCAAGAAAAACTATTCACAAACATTTTCATTATTATTTTACTTTCATTAAGCCCATGTTTGTCCCACATTATTTTTTTCATTATCATTCTTCTACTCATTTTCAACCACACATTCTTCAATAAAATAATATTTTCCATCACATCAATAACTTTTCCTTCTTTTTCAACCACATATCTCCCATCATATCACTTCAAAAGAATGCATTTTCTCATTTTAATGTGTACCAAACAC